>SNQJ01S0102791.1:0-30559 GCA_010110895.2 Picea sitchensis
AGATGTATCCACAAGTATTTACAAGAAGCTTTACACAAGAAAATAGATATACAATATGTACAAGTGTGTTTTTATGAGTGAGCTTTGTCTTTTATTTATATATTCATGTAGCCTTACACTTTCCTTATTTTATGTATTCTTCATTTAAAATAATTTCTTTTTGCAAAGCACTTTGACTCTTGGGGGCTTCTATAAGACTCATGAGGGTTCTCCAACTTCATATGGTCATAACTCTCTAACTGTGAGGAGTTATGTGACATTCCACATACCACCGGAAACAACATGACAAGAACTATCCATCTAGGATAGTTTCACTCACAAATTCATTGTCCTTCATCTCATTATTCCTCAAATAAGCATGGGTTATCTCACTCCGCAAAGCGTCTTCGCATGAGGGATTTCACCATAAGGGGACCACTTCGGAGTTCATCCATTTTTACTTCTTATCAACCATGAGAAGAAAATAATGAGTCATCTTTACATTAAACAATATTGGTTCCATTACCCAAACCTTATGCCACATGGCTTTCTTCAAGGGTTGACATCAATGAAAACCAACTTTAATCAACAGAAGGCCCTCCAACGCTGGTGAGAATAGACATATTTGGTTTTGGTTTCACAATTGAGAGTAGTGTATAACACACCTAATTTGTGCTTAGTCATAATAGTCTTCTCTTTTTAGTATTGCTGATGTAATGTCCAGTGGCTTGAGAGAAAGCAAATATGACTGTGATTTTGTGTGAAAACCAATATTTTTTAGTCCTTGTGCCATATGAAAACATAGATGTGTTACCCTTAAACAATAATTCGAGCTGGAATTTTCTTTGTTTAGTATTTTGAAATAGTCTATAAGATATTTTGACCTTAAATCTGGAGTCTCAAGGGTCTTTAAATGATGCTTTGCGCTTCAATATTTCTTCTTCCCTTGCGACAGATGTACATTGTAAACTATATTTTCCATACTTCAACCCTCTTTACACAATTCATCATCCAATTCTTCCCAAAACCAACAATTCTATGGCTTATGCAAATGCAAAGATGATATAAAAATAATAAAAAATTATAATGGTCATAAAATGATGCATATTCCATGCTTTAAAAGGAACACATTTCAAATTTCAAGAGTATATGCTAACAAAAATGAGGTAGGACTTATAACAGTTTTTACTATATTTTAGTTTTCAACGTTAAAGAAAGACTAATTTCAACAAATATAATACTAACAAAGTTCGTTAAAACAACAATGTGGACCCCTTTCCCAAGGCTAACTCTCCACTGGACTGGTAGAATTATGCATCTGCTAAAACAAAATGAATATATGAAGTAGATCAACAACAAATAAACTATAATTAATGATAACTAATCAATCTTTAATTGTTCTCTACTTGTTGGGGACCACTTGAACAAAGTCTTGACTAATATCCTTCTTTTGTGCTTTCACATCATAGCATAAATATTTGTCACAAAGCAAACCCATAATAAACTTTACTAATATTTGTACCCTTTCATTGCCTCTTTAATTTCCTATAACCCTTGGCCTTAGAATTTAATTTAATCACTTCATTGCCATGCTTTTAAAGTTCTCCCTAGGTGCTTGCATATACACAATTGAGCGGCTCTCTCTTTTGTCCTCAAGATAGAATTTCAGGTTTGACCCTTTATCCTTATTGGGCTTGTTCAAAACCATCTTTACTAGGCCTCTTAATGTGATTTATATTTCTAAGTTTATAACTTTATACTTCAAATTATGAACACAATTGTCATGAACATTAAACGAGGGTCGAAGGGAATCCTTTTCCTAATGTTTGAGGCTATAACAGGGTCCAATGGTGGTAGTAAGGAATAAAAACAAAAAGTTGAGAATATATGTTGATTTTTTGGTGCTATATATAGACTCATAATAATGTGTCCTTTACCCTGCAACAATCATAGACAAATGTAGAAGTTTTTCCACACTTAGTCAGCTAAGAAATCTACTTATTCATATATTGTTTCACTGGGTAGAGTCAATATTGGAGAAGCATACCAATAAAAGACAAATTTTGTCCATCAATGCACTACTTTTTGATACATCAAAACATTGCTTGGAATAAAATAGCCTTAGATAGTTTTCAGCATGATCGTCACCACGATTTTTGTTGGCTTCATTCATAAGTTCTTTGGAGATTTACTTGGATGACCAGGTGTTGTAAAATCTCCTCAAAGACCATATACCTCATTTGAGGATGTTGATCCAATGTTACAAAGAATGTGGTGTTTCCCTTGATACGAAGAAATGTCAGTCCCACTAATGATTAGCACTAGGTGCATCTCACCCCACTTATGACTTCTTAGTGTGTTGTATGGATTTTGTACTTCATATTAACGATGCACATATGCCCTCGAGTCTCGTTGTATGGAGTTTGTATAATACATGATCCACCCCAAATCTGGGTTAGGATGACATGAAGATCCTCCATATTATCCTTTTAATGATTCATATATGTTAAAGTTATCCATTGAGTCCCTTCCATGATCTAAATGCATGACTTTGTTCTCCTATTTGATGTTTAGTGGTATGGTATTAAGATTTATTAGCAAATACTTTGGTCCATCCTATGTTTCCACCCAACATGAACTCATTCCCTCATGCTATGAGTCCATCCCCACCATCACAATTGTGGAAGTCCACTAGTACAAATAAATAGTTGTTGTTGGAGAGTGTTTGACTACAGCTACTAAGTACACTTCACTAACAACATAATAGTGCTCCTTATTCCTTTCCTCATCCTATATGTCCAACCCTTAATTCTCTTCAACATTCTTATTCACCCAACTGTTTGAATGGTACATTTCATTGGCAGATCTCTTCAATTGCTCACTATGACACCAATTCACTTTCAAACACCTGGATAAATAGACACAAAATCCTCCCTGCCCTCGTAAAGACAACAACCTCTCTTATGATTGGAAATTTATCTCCAAATACCTCCAACACTAGGAAAGAAAATGTGAGATAGATATAAAAAACAAGACATTAAAGATATAGAGAAAGGAAATGTTTTGTTCTCGTTCCATTTCATGTGCATGCTTATAGAAAATCAATACAAACTTTTGAATAGAGTTAACCAGAATCAGGGTTATCCATAAAATATGCCCTACATTATGAAGCCATGTAAAACCAAGACACTTTTCAACATATGCGAAATCAAAAGTTTGAGGAGAAATATGAAAATTTTATTTAAAAATAAGCCAACTATATTGAGATTTGACTATAGAAGGAATGTGCATTGCACCAACAATTTCCTACAAATGCTATGCAAAAATGAAAGATACTACCTATGTCTCATCCAAAAAAAGAAGAGGCACACTTGTATTCTTTATCACTTACATAATTAAATTTTGCATCCATGATCACTACTCTAACTCTGCCATTCTCTTATGCCACAGGGGAGGCCACAAAGTTGTAGATTATTCTATGTATTAAACATAATTCTATACATGTATTGTTTAATCAAATGATACAATTGGAAATATCATTGTTGTTTGTATCGTATGCCTATATGTTTATGCACTTGTTTAGTGTTTGCCAAGGTAATTAGAGGATAATGTGAGGAATATCTAGGTCTTTCCTGTTTTGAGAAGATATATATATTTTGTCTTACCAACAATTAATGTAAAATTAACATCAACCACATGGTTTTGTATTTACTATTAATTAGTGATGATAATAAAAGTTTCATTTTGTTTTATTTCATTTTCATAACAAATTATGTTTGATATCTAGCTAGCAAATAACTTTAGATGACATATATAATTAAAAAATGTGCCCATGTAATATCTTTTGTTTTTGCTATATACTTGGAAAAATTTATTACACCATTCACTTCACTATATTATATTATCATTGATTCATTGTGTGTTCTCTCACTAAGTATAATGATCATAAAAACATGCTACTCAATTCTTTTAGGTATTCCCTTTCCCCCACTTTGAAGGTATGCTAGTTTTAAAATGGATCGTGCCAAAATATTTGGAAAAAAATAATTTTTAACATTAGAGTGAAATTTTGACTTCTAACATAGGTATTTTATTTTTAAAATGACCAAAACAAAGTTTTAACAAAGTTTTTAACATTGTTTTAAAATGGGTCAAAACACTTGATAAAGTCGTTTTTAACATTTTACATTGGAGTGAAAATTTAACTTTAATTTCTACCAATTTAAGAATAAGTAATTTCTTACCAATTCAATTGAAAAGTAATTTCTTCCCAATAAAGAAGACAATTTAAAAACTCCTAAAACCCAAATACTATGTCAAATACACACCAAATTTGTTTTGCGGTAAACTCTGACTTTTCTTAAAAAGTACAACACAACACAACACGAAAGAACATCTAAAGTCAATCTATGCTAAAGTGATTTAAGTGCTAGCATATTTTTAATGAGTGAATGGAAGTGTGAAAGTGAATTGGAAGATTATATGTAAATTGGAAAATAAACATGTTAGATGAGGAAGGGAAGAAATGAATGAAGTCTTTTAAAAAAAATATATAATAGAAATATATTAAGTCTACAAATTATAATAGAAATATATTAAGTTTAATTATTTATTTTTACTAGTACATTTTTTTCAAAATGAATAAATACTATAAGGAAAGAAGTTTGTATTAAGATGAATATGTAACATGGAAATTTAAGATGAAGAAAGAAAGAGTTTGTATTGTTTTGAATATATTTGATGTAGGGGTTGAATATGAAATCATTCATCTCATCCAAACTTATCATGAAATCATTCATCTATAAGAATGAATTAAGACAATCATTTATCTTTTAAAAAAATCATCCATGTTAATTTTGTCATGTTTTATGAGAAGAAGACCAATACAAGCAAAAGATAAGTTAGGATTCATAAATTAGATCATACCAACAAAATTGGCCAAATAAATCATATGTTTTATGTTTCCACTTCGTGTAGTTTTTGTTTTTTAAACTTATGCTAATTTAAGATGACTAGAAGACAACTTTTCTAATAAACACTCCTAATTGTAAAAATAACCCAAAATTTCACATGATTATTTCTACTCTCGTATATGTAAGTTATCCCCAATAAAAACTAATTGTGATCGTTTTTCCATAATGATTAATGAAGACTTTACTTACACATCGATGAAAAATCATTTCGACAATGCCAAACTAGATAACAACAACATTATGTATAGTTGCAAAAGTGTCAATAGTAATATTTGAGATCTGTCTATGTTGCTTGAAATTCTTGCTTGTGTTGCTATGAATTTGTTTCCTTTGTATATTACAATCATGATCTTGACTCACAAAATTTAAATTACCATGGATTATGGTTACTTATGGTCCCAATGATAAAGGATTGGGCCCTAATAGGTAGAAGGAGATGATATCTAAAATAAACTTATTGTTAAACTCAACTTCTTCAGGATCCCATTTCACAATCATCTTGGGAAGTTTCTAGTCTTTTATTTTTATAGGAACATATTGTCAGTCGAATTATTCGAAGATAATTTTGTTACATATTTCATCATCAATCTAAGTTTCGTAAACTTATGAAGTGCTTGACAAAATTTATGCAGAGATAAATCCCGAAGTACTTCTAAACTATGAACTCAACTCACCACTCATCACACCACCGATGAAAGGAAATTTGTAAACATAAAGTAATCTAATTGAATCTGAAATGTCATTGAAGATTAATTAAGATCCATTGTGAGCTCCTAAGGTAGAAATGAGGGCCAATCATATGTAATCCAGATTATGATTGATAGTGAGAGTCCCACTTTTAACAGATATAATCAATACTAAAAAATGCACCTTTATGAATTAAATATGAAAACATCAAACAATTGTGATCACAAATCTCTGAGACCAATATTATCTAGCATGAGTTGTGTAGTAGAACCCCAGATTAGCCTAGCCAATAATACTCTGCAAGATTCTTTATGTTGATATTAATCTCAAGGAAAATTAACATGAAACTAATTCTCACTCCACACTACATGAAATTGAAATTGCAATGCATAAATAAAATAAACTCACACAACAAAAAATGAACTATTTGGGCAACATATACTAGAGAGGGGGCCATGCCTCTCTTGGCATACGCTACCAAGAAAGACCATGATGGAAAGCTCTTGATCTTCAACAAGTTCTTTATTTTAGAATTCTCCCCGTGATTACATTGATGCTCTCCTCAACCTCAACCTCCTCCTTCCCCTCCTTCATTACAATAATCCTCCTCACATTTATACATATGGATTTCAAAATAAAAAAGAAAAATAGTTACGACAAAATAAGACCAGATCCCAAATACATGGATCTACACCCATTACAAACTTTATTAAGGAAATGGAGGTTAATTAATGGATGTTTGACTAGTATGGAAGCCAACAAAATAATATTTGACAAAACAAAATTCATCCACAAAAGTAGTAAGTGCATAAATTTGGGCGTTGTAGAATTTATTGGAAAGTACGCCTTGAAGATCTTCCCTTATCTCTCAAACTATTTCAAATTTTGAAATTCAATTTACATGGTAACCAAATTGGACCGTTCTTCACAAAAAAATGTCATGGATTTTCGAGATATATCTTCATCTGCTCAAAAATCTAATCAGAAGTTGGCTGTTTGAAATTGTTAACTAATTTGGATCATAACTTGAACCAAGTGCTTGGAGACTCACACGTGCGACCTCAACATGATCTGATTAATACATAACCATCTAGAAGCATCCAACTATGATATCCATGTGCCCATTTTTCTATTGGACATGTGGGAGTATGAGGAACAATGATTGTGCTGCAGAAACTGTGCTGCATAAAACCTGCGTTGTTGCATGAAACCTGGAATTCATTGTTGCATGATCACATTATTGAACTCATAAAACCATCATTAGAAAACCAACTTATAATTCTCATTAATTCACTAGAAATGAAGAAAATACATGATAATTAACTACTTGAGCATATATGAGTGTACCATGGTGCTTTTGTGAATATTTATGGTAGGAATGGTGATAAATGAGTAAAGGGTGAGGTTAAATGATCAAAATGAATGATTCGAATGGTGAAAAAAGATGGCACATTGGCGACCCAACACATATGTCAAGGAAAACCTTGGGCACTTCCCCTTATTTCGACGATGCTATAGACTGTAAACCCTAGATTCTTCTAGGCACAAGACCAGGTCAACAACAAGGCTCAAAGTTGTTACAACAATATACTCATAATGAACTCAACATGTCACTTACGAAAATAGACTGTGGATGGGGAGGATAACACTCCATGCCACAACCACTCTCGACTCTTACTATTATAAAGAAGGATATGTAGTCATAATTTAGTGTCTTCTCTTCAAATGATCACTCAAGTGTCAAAGCTTAATATTGTTTTAAAATGAAAATGGATCATAGTGTATGCATTTCGTGATACTTACACAAAACTTCAGTGAGCTACTCAAGTTTTTATTTTGAGTAAATATGCCAAATATGTATTATTTTTAAAAAACCTTAAAATTTATTTAGCTAAAACATTTATTACATATCGATCTTAATTTGCTACAAACATGTTGTAGGTTCAATGTCTCCCCTTGAGACTCAAACCAAAGACTACCTACTTCCACAATATGTAAAAGGCAAGACAAATATTTTCAAGTCAATTACGCTTCATGGAATGCAAATTTGGAATATGACAACATGGAAAATTCTTTGTTGTAGCACACCCATTTCTTACCCATTCGGAACTCTGGGCTTACTCGCACTCGATACCCATTGTACACACCATTTGTACAAAGCTCATACATATATCATATATCCCATGCATTTAAACGAATAAACACATTTAACATAGAGTAAAACATATCATTACTACCATAATTAAACAATCCATAGCATACCATATTAATTCGTATACACAGTGGGAGAAACATGGTAACATTCTGGAGAGGACATGATAAAGATGTGATGAAACATGTTGAACCTTATCTTGTAACAATGGTGGGATTCACCAACCGAATGCAGGCCTTCCACGAACCTCGATAGACATAGCTGCTCATCAACTCTAGTGAGTGGGTCACTTGGGACTCCACCAAGACAGGAATATAGGCTGGTGGGGATTCACAGGGAAAATGATCCTCTGACCCTGAGGACGGAGATACTCTCGAGGAGTCTCCCATCCACTTTGCCCTGGAGACCCTCATTCCCCACATGCTGTTCCACCCAGGAGGAGAATACACCTCCTGTCCACTGGGCGGAGTCCTTGAACAATCTCCCTTACCTTAGGTTCTGAGGAATGACCCACAGGTTAGGAAGTCTCAGGGCTCTATGGAAACCTCAGAGAGTTCCTTCTAGGAGTTCTCTCCTTCCCTCTTGCCTCTCTCCACTGGAGGTGGCTGCAGACAACAAACCTCTGCAGTCCCTCTGCGTAGTCCCTGACAATCCCAGGAAAGCAGGACAGGGCTTTCCAAAGCTGGATTAGATAATCACAGGGGATGGCTTCTGATCCAGCCGGAATGGTAATCCTCATAGGCTATTTCAGATTTCCCGAACAAGTAAATACTCTTCCCCTAATTCAACACAGGCTTCTTGTAGGTTGGGTTTACACGCACGAGATTTCTCAGAAACAGACACAGACATTCGAGTCACAAGGTCTCACAAAGGTTCTCTACAGAAGTCGGGTTAGTCATACTTGTCCAGGCTCCATACGTGTTCAGACAATCCGTTGGAATGGAATGGAACCTTCTCATAGCTCACCCTAGCCATTTTATTTGCATGCACCGGGTTGACACTTGTCACCCATGGAACCTCATCGTTCCACGACCCTGCGTTTCTCCCACCACTTGGGAATTCCATTGTCCTTCCAAAGGACTTAGGATAAAAACATATGATGCATATATATTTTGGAATAATATTAAGAGGAAATGTATTCCGGGCTTAAGCCCATAGGATTAGCCCCTAGGCTCAACCACTTAGCCTTTCCACCTTGACCCTGAATTCCTTGCCCACTCGTAGTTCTGATCCCACTCATTCATGCGTGGTGATGCATTTGGTGGTGTTTATATTTTATTAGAGTGTGCACTTGATTGCCATACAACAGCGGGCTCCACGGCCTTCTCAGGCTCCCTAGCTAGCAACACATAAGCCTCCGACATGAAGAATTAGCTCACCGACCTATAAAACATAGTACAATTCCTTTCCCTAACACATGGTTTCTTGAGGCTTGGCCTTGGGACGCAATCCCTCCCTTGTTTTGCAGCGTCCTCGATTGCAGCTTCTTAATCTGCGAGCCTTTCAAAATTTTCAAAGATCGTTTTCGCGCTGTAACCTCTTCGGCCACTCCATGTGGCGTCCTCGGGATCGTACGGGTCCACTGGACCTTTACAATCTATAACTTTCGATTAGAATTTGATTTTCTATCCAATATGTATTGCACGGGTACTTACGGGGACCTATACAATTCCACACAGATCACAATCAATCGATAATATGATTAGCATCAAGTAATCACTTTTTAAGAAGTGATACATGGAAAACGGTAATACCACCAGGTCATGAATGCGGAGTAATGCAAGCATGTGTATGCCCAATCCCTCCGGAGGATCTCCGATGGCCCACAAAATCTTTAACGCCAACTTGGTGCAACTTCCAACCTCGGGGGAACTCATTTAGTTTTACTTCGGAGAAACATGGTCACCCGCTTTGAATTCTCTATGGGTTACGTTACTATCAACGTAACTTTTCACGCTATCTGGGCAGCTTTTAGATTATGTTTAATTTTTATCATTTGATCTTCCATCTCTTTGAGCGATTGAATAGCTTCTACTCTGTCGGATGGATTATCATTTCGTTGGAGTGTTACTTTCTTCCATAAAAGCGGATAGGTTCATCTTCAATGATGCATGATACCCATTATTATGGCGAATTCTATAAATCACGAGGTGATCTTCCACACAACAGTGGTTTATCATCACATACATTCTTAACATGTCTTCTAATACTCAGTTTACTCTGTCTATCCATCGAATCGGGATGATATCTTTGTGCTAAAGTTGGTCGTTTCAAATCAGACAGTCCTTTCTAGAAATTCGATGTGAATTTCGGGCCTCTATCGGACACAATTGTCTTAGGAATTCCATACAAGCAAGCAACTCTTTAGGAAAATATGACCAGCCTTTGCTCCTTAGGTGGTTGATTGGTCTGGAATAAAATGGGTGACTTTAGTAAGCTTGTCCACTACCACCATGATTGAATCATTTTTTTTTTTTTTTTTTTTTTTTTTTTTTTTTTTTTTTTTTTTTTTTTTTTTTTTTTTTTTTTGGAATTGGTAATGGTTGTAAAAAACCAGTTGGGTGTCTTTCTTCCATATTGACTTTTTGACATTCAAGACACTTAGCAATGAAATTTGCAACCTCTTTTTTCATACCTAGACAAAAGTAATGGTTCCTGACTGTTGCCATAGTCTTTTTATATCCAGGGTGTCCAGCATATTTCACGTTATGCATTTCTTTTAGATTTGCTAGCTTCAATTCTCTGTCATGAGGTACATACACTCTGTTTTTATCTAAAATCATCGGTTCACGATGTGTAACTTTCCTTGGTCTGTTGTCTCTCACGCTATTGTAGCTTTACTACAAGACTTCCGTACTGCAAATGGTGTTTCGACTTCTAAGAGTCTATCTTTCATCTCGATCCGATTACATGCTAATGATTGTAGCATGTAATTACGTCTGCACTGCTGGGTGCATCAACCACCTTATTTTCTTTCCTTTGATATACTTGATATAAAAATCATATTCACCTGAAATCCGATACCCTAATTTGCTTGGCGTTGAAGATTCGGATGATCAATAAATACTTGACCGTTATGGTCTATTCTCAAATCGAATCTCTTGCCCATGGTATCTCCATTTCCTCGAGAGTGAACATTCTTGACTCTAAATCATGGTGGCATAATTCTTCTCATGTTCCTTCAGCTTTTGGGTTCGCCAACAATTCACAAATCCCTCTTGGTTTGAGAACTCCTCCCGACCCTCCTTACATGCATCTGCATTGCACTTTCACGTGTGAAATGCTTATTTTGGATGCATGATGCTTCAGGATTGGAGTACATGAAATTTCGCGCTTCGATACCATTTGGAAGCTGCTCTCACATTCTTGGAGTCCAGCTGGACTTCTTCTCCTTCGGCACGCAGGAAGTGATAGAATGAGCTATCTTTGAGAACCCTTTTATGAACCTTCTATGGTATCTTGCAAGGCCCATGAAGGATATGATTTATGTCACATTCTTAGGTGTTTGTCAACCCTTTAATGGTTTCTATATTTTTAGGGTCCACTTCTATACCTTCTTTAGATATGATATTCCCTAAGTAGTTAATTATGTTTTGATAAAATGATTACTTGCTCAGTTTTGCGTACAGATGGTTTTCTTTCAACACCTGCAGCACCATTCTCGGTGTTGCTCATGTTCTTCCTCGTCTTTAAGACGCACGCAGATATCATCCGAGGAAGACTAACTGACAAACGTAAATAATTTCTAACTCCATTCATTAAACACAGCGAAGACCAACCCGGTACGTGTTGGACAATCCAATGCAACCATTGTGAACTCATAATGGCCATACCTTGTTCTTCAAAGGTGGTCTTGCCGATATCCTCATCCTTTATTCTCACTTGGTGATATCCGGATCGAGATCTATTTTTTGAAAATATTTTACGCATCCTTCAAGCTGATAAAAGATAATAAATCCTTGGCGGGGATACTTGACCTAGCCAGCCCGATTGACCTTATTCAGCTATGAAATCAATACCTGACCTCAAGCGTCCATCTTTCTTCTTCCTGAATGAGATAGGGGCTCCCCGACCTGTAGGCCGAATGTAACCTTTCTTTAGTATCTCTTCTAGTTGCAATTGCAACTCTTTCAACTCATTACTCATTCTATATAAAGGGAGATTTGACTGGGTATTCCAGGGCATCAAATTTATAGAAAAATCGATGTCCTCCTCGGGTGATGAAGATTACCTCACGAAATACATCATGAACTCCTTGGTACTTCGGTCTTCGGTTAATCACCGCATCTGGGATGCTTCTTCACCATTTTGCAAATAATTGATGATAGCCTTTTAGGTAACATTTCTTGTTGCATGGTTGAGAGATTTCCCTCACGATAGCCGGTTCAGAATTCCATGGGTATTGCGATTTCCCTCTTCATTAGAACGTAGCAGACCTCTTGTTATGACAATCCAGGAGGTCATGAATGTGATTGTGATCCATCCCAATCAAAACAATCATGTAGTAGAAAGGATGAATATTCAATTCGGCCTTTGTGCTCATTCCTTTCACGTCCACCTGAACATGACTTAACCAATTCGGTGACCTTCCCTCACCCGAGATGCAATGGCTATTGCACTAACAAGACTTCTGTGTTTGCTTCTCATTTAGATACAATATCCTATCTAGGATCACGCGCTATGGCTAATACGAATCATTTAAAATAACAAGTGGTTGGTTATTGATCGTACCTTCCACTTCAATCGTACATGATTGAAGTGCGCTTGCTTATTGTCTGGGGCCACATAGATTCCTCCGACATTCATACATATCCTCCACTTTTAAACTTCTTTGTGAGCATTTTGGACTAATTCTTGTACATCTTTTCTTTGGGGTAGTCTCACGTACCTATGATTTGCTTACAACTAACACTCTAAAGGTGGAGGCCTTGGCATCCGCTCACTCCCTTCAACCTTCCTAGGCTCTTTAAAAGATGAATATCCCCGAGTTGTTTACGAAAAGGAAGTACTTCCCTTCTTGCCTCAATTCCTTCTTAGAATTCCTCCAGGTATCCCGGACCTTAGAAGGAATGACGCTCTCCATCATTCAGCAGCCGCAAACATTTAGCTTTTACGATGGTCTTCGCCGGTCTTAGGATGTCATATTATTGAATCTTGTCATCACTCCTTGGAAGGTGGCGGTCCACTTTCGGTCTCTGAATTTCAATAGCCGTCCTTGATGAATGGAACATACTTGATGAGTTCCAAAATTTCATTCATATTCATCAATAGTCATACTACCCAACTTGAGTTCAAAGAACTCCTTCATCTTTCTATCATGAAGGAGTTCTTTTTAGTTGAGCATTTCTTCTCAAATACCTCTGGCTTAACTTCGCGTGACCTCTTTCTCGTGTATTTGGCCATACCGAACGTCCCACCACATGGATGCTTTCCTTTAGGTTGGTACATTGCAATTCTTCCTTACGCATGGTGAATAATTCTTGATTGGAAGTATTTCTTCGCGCCAAGCAACGGTCTCAACATCTTTCTCTTCTTATGTTCTCCATCAGATATGTTGGAGGCTTAATCTGTTCATCTCTCCTTTTAATTCCTCCTTTCCATGTATTTTTATGTTTTTACGAGCTGGGGATGGGCTTGAACTCTTGTGTGTCTTCCTGTCAGAATTTCTTTGGGAGCGACTAAGGTGTTGGCTACCGCTCCTCGACCTTCTTCTTCTTTCTAGCCAGGTTTTAGAGCTCTCATTACGTGCCGAGTCTCCTTCCTTCTTGAGTTTCTTCTCTATTCTTTCGGGCTCTTCAAAATTTTTAAGTTTAATGCACCTCGCTAATCCCTGACTTTCATGAGCTTATTTGGCTTCTTCGATGGGCTGAATCTTGCAATCCTTCAATGATTTTTCATTATGTGTCTTCGCCCATCCTTCTCTTTTTCCATGCCCATTGGAGTCGATCCTTCAATTCCGGGTTAATAAACATGTGTTCGTCTTCTGTTTCGGTGGTAATTTGCACCTTTCCCCACTCCATGCTCGATTAGTTGGTTGGTGGAGTCCTAACCTCAGGTTGAACTGCGCACGTACCTTTGTGCAAATGGAAATCGTGGTTGTCGGACCATTGAAACTAGCCGGGCCAATCTTATTTATAACTATTACCAGCAAAGAACAAAGACATTTCGATTCCAATGGGTTTTGAGAGATCTAGTTATTTCTGCAATTTTCGTGTTTTCGAGCTTTCATTTTCGGCACTGCTAGGATTTGAAACTTGAGTTTGTACCTCGGGACTTGGGTTTGAGGGGGTTTTGGAGTCTCGGTACTATAGAAATCCTATTTAACTCTCCTTTCCAACCCACGACTTCCAAAATTCTGATTTAACTTATTCTTAGTTATAGCACAAACTGTCTCTCCCTTTGAAGTGGTGCCAGCGCATTTCGGAGGATCCTCATCACCTTCAGTGATTTCATTAGGGTCCCACCACTCTCGTTTCTCTTTTCAACCCTCCGACTACGGTACATCTCCATGTGTCACATCCATTCCTAGAAAAAATCCAACGATCAAATCTTTCTCACACATGGATGGTCGTTAAGACCCGGGTCCCAGAGGAATCTCGTCCCTTCATCGGAAGGACCAGCCACATGCTAAGCGTCCTGACAATTGTAATTAGGGATTTATCCGATGAAGTCGAGTTCTTTGTCATGAGACTCTGAATCCCCAATTTTCAAAGCGGGTAATCTCTCAATAGCATTAGCCATCTCAAATCAGGGCGGCCCACGGCGCTGAGGTTCCACCATGGAAGAGTCCTGATCCTTCCTGAGTTTTAGGCTTCAAGCGCCCCAATGCTCTCTAACTCTAGATTAGCCTCAGGGCTAGACTTCGTGGATTCTACAACCTCCCCTTATATGACCACAGTCAGACCTCCTATCGGGGTTCGGACTTTCCAATTTCGAAACACATGGCCTCCCTCGAGGATTATAAAGCGTTGAACCAGGAAGTATCTTAGAAATTAGGCCAGATCTATTCCGATGTCCCAAATGATGGATAGCTCGGATCATTCAGGACACTACCATGAAAATACCGACCTCCGCCATTGTGACTCCAGATATAGCGATTCCGATTTAAAATGGGAAATCTCGAAGCTTGTCATTCTCAGATCTTCGGACCGGTCTAGATCTATTGAACTTCGCTAGTCGAGGTTTAACCTTGGTTTATCTAGAAATGAATCCCTACGGTGACAGGTTTTAGTAGAATCGTGACTCGGGCAGTTCCTAGCTCAGTCGAATTCGCATGTCAGCGATTTCCATTCTACAATGTATTTCAAAGGAATTTTAGTTCCTATGCACATTTCCGGTCCGGCGGTCCACGGGGCTACGCCTTCCCTCCCGGGAATAGATCCTAAGGTTCTAACACCATTGGTGTAGAGACTTATCTCCCTATGGATATAGACCACACCAGCTGCGGTTCACTTTCGTGGGTTATACCGCTTCCTGGCTTGTAAACGCGGTCAAGCAACTACTTGACACTCAGGAACAAACCAAGGTCAGTGGTCCTCCAGACCCAATTTGCCTTCACATTCTCGGTCCAAAGACCCCTCCACCGGCCCATCTAGGCTCGGTGTGGGAAACCAGCTCGATACCAATTTGCTTAGTACACCCGTTTGGAACTTTGGGCTTACTGGCACTCATTACCCATTTGTACACCATTTTGACACAAAGCTCATCTGATTATCATATATCCATACATTTAAACAAATAAACACATTTAACTTCAGAGTAAAATATCATTTCTGCTATAATTAAACAATCCACTTAGCATTCCATATTGAATTACATTGGAAAGCGTGATAACATTTATAGAAGAGACATGATAAAATGTGATGAAACATAGTTAGACATATCTTACAACAATGGTGGGATCCACCAACCAATCACGGAGCCCTTCCGTTCCTCAATATGACCAGCACTTCTCATCAACTCGTGGGTCACCCGAACTTTAATTACTAGAAGCTCCACCCAAGGCGAGGAATCCTAGTCTAGGATGAGGGTACAGGGAAAAGGGTCACACACAACCCGCAGGGGCCGGAATGCTCTCGAGGAATCTCCCACGCTCACTACAAACAGACCCTCATTCCCCACATTACTGTTCCACCCCAGGAGAGTGCACCTTCTGTCGCACGGGCCGGTCAACGGTTGCCAATCTCTCCCTTACCTTGGTTTGAGGGAGCCGGTGGGACGAGGAAGTCTCGGGCTCTATAGCAGCCTGGGGGTTCCTTCCGGAGTTCTCTCTTCCCGCACCTCTCACACGGAGGGAGTGAAGCTCACGGGCCAACATTCCTCACCGCAGTCCGATTATTGCGTAGTCTCCCAGCAATCCCAGGAATGAATGCGAGGGCTTTTAAAGCTGGATTACGGCAATCCACGGGGATGGCTTCGGTCCGACTTCGAGAAGCGAGGATGCTGCATGGAGCCATTTCGACTTTCCCAGAACAAACGGAGCTCTTCCTACAAAATCAACATTGTGGGCTTCACAGGCTAGGACATCGTGGGATTTCCTCAGATAGGAGACATAGACATTTTGAGTCGCGAGTCTCCAGAAGGAGTTCTCTGGAGTGGGTTAGTCATGCACTTTCGGGGCTCCCTACCCATTAGAGACGATCACGGTGGAATGGAATGGAACCTCTCCGCGGCTCACCCTGTTTGTTTTACATTACATTACACCGGGGTTGGCCTTGTCGCAGCAGAATGCATGCATTCCCTGTACACATTCCTCCCTGCTTGGAATTCACATGTCCTTCCAAAGGACTTGGGATAAAACATGCGTGCACATATCTTTTTGGAATAATATTAAAATATTATTCCCGAACCTTAAGCCCCTAGACTGACCTTGTGCCCTTTCCCACCTTCAGGCCCTGATCCCTTGCCCTTTCGGCGGATGATGGTCCCACTCATTCATCATGGTGATTACTTTTCGGGTGGTGTTTATATTTTTATTAAGTGTTCTACATGATTGCATATACAACAGGGCTCTGGCCTTCAATACTTTCGGGCTCCGGCTAACAACACATAAGCCTCAGAAACATGAAACTTAGCTCACCATTACCAACAAAACATATTTAAAATTTATTTCATATATCATGATTTTCAAAGGGGCTCGGCCTTGGGGACTACATTTGCATAAGGCAATTTTCCACATCCATAAGTTCAAAGCTTTGCAAAATAGGGAGAAATTTTCATTTGCATAAGGCAATTTTCCACATCCATAAGTTCAAAGCTTTGCAAAATAGGGAGAAATTTTAAGTTTCAGAGAATAATTATGAACGTACGTGGAAAAAATTTCAAATGAATAATACAGAGAATGATGAATCATATTTATTGATATGATGTTTGGATTGAATTCATGTTGAATCGATTGTGTGTGTTAGGAGCCCTGTGTGGATCTCATTACTTAATGCTTTATAGGTACTTATAAATTGGAGAGAGCATTTATGACTCATAGGCACCACTCGTTGAGGTGTGAGACTTTCTATACAATATTTTGACGACATAAAGTTACTTGTAAAGTAATGAATGTAAATTATTATGTTGATCAATCACATATTTCTCGTCTTAATTGACTAATCATGTAGTAAAGGGACCCATTTTTCAGGTAAGAAATGGGGTTGAATTAGTGAAAATTCCAGGGATAGCCTGAGTTTCACATGAACCAAGTTCCACATATTGTTGAACCTTTTTCCTATGGGTTTCGCCCCATTTTAAATGAATTCGGATACTTCAAAAATTGACCGGGGTTTTATATGGATAAAAAAATTGACTTATTGGATCAACGAATTCCAACGGATTCTTTGATGGTCGACTCTACTCAATGAAAGTCCAGTCGACTACTCCAGTGGTCAAGTTGACCAAATAAAAGCCAATTGACTAAATGAAGGTAAATCGACCACAGGAGAAACCCATTCGAAATGAAGGGAAGAAACAAATCTTCTGCAAGTAAATTCGACTAAATACCCACGAAGAAAATTAACTCAACGGGCCGAGTCGGCCATAAATGGAGATAAATGCTTAGAGGGAATTTTTTGATAACCAACAGAAACAAAAAACGTTTGGCGAGAATTGGGTAACTGGCGAAGAAGAAAAAAATGTCCAGAGGGTATGTAAGCTCGCCCATGAAGTCTAAATTCGCCTAGGTAGTGAATAAAACGCCCAGGGGTCCGTAAATTCACTCAAGTAAGTTCAAATTCGCCCATGTAGTGAATAAAATGCCCAGGGGTTCGTAAATTCAGCTATGCAAGTTTAAATTTTCCCAGGCAGCAAAAGAACATTTTGGGTGGGTGCTACATGCTAAAAAAACACTGCAACGGAGTATGCATAGATTGTTGTAACATAAAACCAAATTCCCAAAGCACAAATTGCAGTAACTGGTACATTCAAAATTCAAATGGGACTTTCATTATATACTGAGAAGAAAAATTACAATGGGGTGAGCTATACACATACTCTGTGTATTGTTACTCACCGATAATACAAAATTGCAGAGGCCAAGGCTTAGAGACACCCTTTCTTAGAGTTAACATGCACCTTCGTCCACTCAACTTTGGGCTCCCCTTTCTGCTACTATCCTTCCCTATTTCTCCTTGCATCTCCCTTCATTGTCCTCTTCACTGCAACTCTCATTATTCTTAATGGGTTGTTTTTGGAAGGTCAACTGTCACAATTGTTCGTTTCATCGTCCCATTGTGCGAGAAGACAAAATAAAATGAAATGAAACAAAACATGTTTATTTACAACATTTACAAACTTCTACCAAGATCCAATTCGGATCAATGATGGTTGATTTAGAATTATATTATCAAAAATAAATATATTTTTTAATTATATATATATATTGGATGTAGCTTGGGTGGTTGGGAGGAATGGTTGTTATTCTCCCAACCCAGGCTCAATTCCTTGTAAGTGACATGTGATGGCCTTAATGGGTCTATAAGATACTCTTGTTGTTGAGTATGATATTCATGTTGTTGAACAATCAATATATCACCAATCCTAGCCTCCCTATGTTCTCTTGCAGAATTCAGAGGGGTGGGAGAAAGGGTTTATGTGGACGTAGTGAGCTACTGGTCTTCGGTGTTGTGAACTATATATATATATACTGAATAACATACTTACACAATAACTAATCAATTATTATATTAATAAAATAAAAAAACATCACTCAGTATATGATATTATTTCCTCCACCCAAGGTTGGAATTTGGTTCCTCTTTACACRTCAAACAATTTTTTTGACGTTTTGGGTATGTCTATTTCTTGTCAAAAATGACATGTCTAAATTTGCGCTCTTCAACAATGAAGTTTTGATAAGAAATTAACCCTTCAATAATGAAATTTTGATTAAAAAATTATGCTTCAATAATTGA
This sequence comes from Picea sitchensis, assembly GCA_010110895.2. Classification (NCBI taxonomy): domain Eukaryota; kingdom Viridiplantae; phylum Streptophyta; class Pinopsida; order Pinales; family Pinaceae; genus Picea; species Picea sitchensis. Next base: position 19,191 of record SNQJ01S0102791.1, read on the forward strand.
AGTTGTATTAAAAATATTAACCTTCAAGTTCACATAACAAAATGGTGTGCTCAACTTAGAGTTGAGCACATCACCTTTGGAGGTGGTATGATAGAGATCAATTTTCGTAGATAAGCTTCATATATATGTCTACATAAAACTATCCCATGTTTCCATAATAGGGACTTTGATTTTCATTAGAAGTTTAGAAAAGAAAGCTAGTTATTAACTTTTAGTGAGGCAGAGGGATGCCATTCTCCATAATGGGGATTGTGATTTTCATCAAAAGTTGAGAAAAAATAAAGTTAAATATTAACTTTTAGTGATCTAGAGGGATGCATTTTATAGGGATAGATCCAACTTGAACAAGTAAAATTCATGTAGAGGAACATAAGGGAGGTGAAGGTGGGTAAATCTAGCATGGGGTAGTAGTTGTAGATCCTCCCAAGTTCCAACCCTTAAATTAATTCATCTGGCTAAAAGGTGGTATAATTTTTTCCATCATATTCAAAAGGAAGGAGGGTGATTTACTACTTTCATATTTCTATGGTATATCATGAAAGGAATTCAGTAAGTTGAGGAGAATAGGTGAAAATGGCAGTTTGGTTAGGCTTAGGGTTTGCTCATTTGTGGGCGAAAATGGAAGTTTGGTTAGCTTAGGGTTTGCTAAATTTCTTATTTTGTATTGCATGCGCAATTCTCTGATGGTGTGTCACGAGTTTCCTTTAGAATTCAGATGATCAAAAATGGTTTTCTTTGTAATTTGCAACAAGAGAGATGGTCCACGATTTTTGGAGTCTAATGAAYTGTGTCATAATTTGATGACTATGGCTGTCAATGAGGGGGAAATACATTGGTATTTATTGGACCTTTGAAATGGTTTTAGGCAGTGGGTTGATGCGCTTAAACAAATGTGATAGGACTAGAACTCAACTCTTGTTCCTCTTTTGGACCTATTGAAATGTGAGGATAAAGCCTTATTGGAGGTATCAGACGGATCCAAAATGGAGAGCCAACAACGGAAATGCATGAGACCCATTCAAAGACATAAAGACATAAAGACATAAAGACAAAGAGACTGACATTCTACAATTGATCAAACATAACATTTGCAAAGGAAAGAGGGCCTTACCCTTTGTCCTTCCAATGGACAAAGTGACATGTATCTCAATCATTATGCATTAAAAACAAACAGATATTCACAAAATTACAGACACAACAAACGGAAAAAGGTATATCATCTTGCCATAGATAAAATTTAGTCTATTATGAAAAAAACAGAATGGAAGATGCCAATCCCATCTAAAACAATTCAGACATGTCAAAATATGAACTCAACAACCGTCAAATTCTACCCCTATATGTTGTATTGACATCGGAAATAACACACATTTAAATACAGTGAAAAAGGAACCAAAGACATTCAAAAAAAGGAAAAAGAATCACAAAACGTGGTGAATCTTAGAGGCTTGCTTTGCACTTAACAAAATCTAAGTGGGTGAATGAAGGGGAGTAAATATCAAGAAATGATTATCGATAGAGAAAATTAAGTTCAATGGAAGTGAGAATAGTGTAACACACACCTACATGACTCGCCTGATGAAGATCTGACCACGAGATGCTTTTCAAGCTGGTCAAGTGTTCAAATACTACTTGGTTCTATTCCACCTGCTCCCTATAGACCGAATTACCTTGCTAGATGGGCCTTTAAGTGGTATTGAATCATAACCCACCCGCGAGTCAATCTAGTGTTGCTCGGCGCATCGCGCTACCCACTTCTATCGACGTTGGGATTAATGGAAACAACAACGAACAAAGGTGGTTTCCCCTATCACGAGTTATCCAGAAGTGTGACAAAACCAAAATAGAGTTGGAACTTGCAACTTGTCGGCTTTGGGTTTCGTTTGAATTCGATAATGGATACGGTCCTAGGTCCAAAGAGGGTGGTGGGTAACTCTGTGCAAGGAGTTATTCTTGCATTAACCACCATTCACTTCCATTTTATGGGTAAATGGTACTCCAGATTTGGAAATGATATATGATTGGTGTTGTCTAAACATTCAACCTTTTGAACTTTTTCACCAGAATTTGATGAAACAGATCTCGATGAAATCACCATTTTTTGTTGTTTAAATTGCATTTTTGAATGCATAAATGGATTCAACACCCTGAAAAACTCTAAGGGCACTCAGATTATACACAGTCAATCACTCAAATCTGGAGTTCCAACAAATTTTAGTCAAATTTCGAACAAAATGGATCAGAAAATATGCCTGTTAAAACACCAAAAAGTCAAACGTTTAAACTATGCATATATAATCCAAGCTTCAACCTCCAACCATCTAACACATAACCAGAATTAATGACATTTTATCAAATTTATGCCCCATCATAAATACTTGCTATACACTTGGTTACTCGTTCCACAATGAGATAACAAAAATTAATGACGTTTTATCGAATTTATTCCCCATCATGAACACATCCTATTGACTTGGTTACCCATTCTTGAAAACGGTGAGATAAAATGTTTGACTAGCAACGCTGCCTCCACCCACCCCTCCTCTGAATTACCCTCTCAATAGGTAATTGATCAGGTTCGTGTTTATATGAGTTTATATTTATGGTCGGTATCTTGTTGAAAACCTGAAAAATATTTACATTGACTTATAGTTTCAGTGGATTGTGTGTCGTGGAAGTCCCCTGTCAGTCTTAGTCCTCAAACCTTCCTTACAAGTTGGAAAGACGATCCCCACTTGCAGCCATCGCCCATTGACGGGGCGCGAGTAAATGCCATCGTCTCGGAGAAACTTCAATGGTTGTTGTTGGCTCGCATTGGTTTCAATGGTCGTTGTTGGCTGGCTCTCCAGAGGCAGCGGCTTCTCTGAAGCTTTTGGGAATCATCCATTGCAGACTCTTGGACTATTATAAATAGCCCTTCCATATTTGGACTTCCATTCAATCCTGTTCTCTGCCTGTCTCTTCCTGTGGAGGTCCTCCCCATTTCATTCTTATCTGTAATTCACACAAATTTAGTTTAATTTTTTCGAGGGAGCCAACGATGGCAAGAATAAGAGAAGAAGAAGAAACTAGTGCGGTGTTTGAGGACTACCTGCCGGTGATGGCAGAGAAATTGGGGGAGGAGGGGCTAATGGACGAGCTCTGCAATGGCTTTCGTCTCGTGGCGGATGCAGAGAGAGGCGTCATCACCTTCCATAGTCTCAAGAAGAACGCTGCGCTCTTGGGCATGGAATCCATGAAGGACGACGACCTCCGGGCGATGATCGAAGAAGGCGATTTGGACGGCGACGGGGTTCTCGATCTGAACGAATTCTGCGTTCTGATGATCAGATTGAGTCCCTCCTTCATGGCGGAGGCCGAAAAGTGGTTACAAAAGGCAGCGATGGATTTTATCCATACGTTTGATTTTGAGAGCTCTGTGCGAGCTGCAGTTCAGGGTTCCGGAAAAGAAATGGCTTAGCTCGCTCTCTTCTCCATTCCTTTCTTTCTATATGAAATCCAAAAATGAGATGGGTTTAATAAAAACACTTGGAACTCATTATTATGTTGATATCGGAATATTGGTGTTGCAACTCAGGGCCTGGCCGTTAGTTAAGGAGCCGTCCGTTAGTTAAGGAGCAGTCTTATTAAGTCTAAAGGTATACACCTATTAACAATGGGTACAATTAATGATATTTTAATTTTAAATTATAATTTGATGGTTAAGTCTTGAAGATGCTGGCATATTCTTAGTCGTCCTCCAAAATCAATGCTTCAGATTTATTGTTTATAACTTCCTTGCATTTATGAAGGCATCCGTTAACATGTTTACTTTTTTACATTTACCTAATCACATTATAAATTTACTGTAAAAATACATAATTGCTACTTTCAAATGATTAAAGAGGATTAAAATATATGTAGGCCAAGTTTATCTCATTAAAAAACACTCTGCACACATTTCATTTTGGTGGCACTCATTCATTGTCGTTTGATGCCACGACCTGCACGGACGTTTAATATTCCCCTGGATCGAAAAACACTAAATCCATCAAAATCGTTTTTAATCCCTAATCCTTTCGGATCGTGTCAATATTAATTTAAAAGCGGAGAACTATTCTTTTCTCGGATCTGATGATTAATCTGTTTTAATGGTTGGTGGGATGAAAAGGCGACGACTGCATTTCCATACAAACAAGTTGTTCAGACATCCGCGTGCACAATATCAACTGTGGTCCTGGTCACGGCATAAGGTATAATCATTGTCTCTATTCTTTGAATATTTCTAATCTCTGTTACACGACATGAAGATCTATGCTTATTTTTCAATTTATAACTTCAATGTCGGATCGCTGGGACAGGACGGAAGCAAAGCTTGTGTTTCAAATGTGACTGTTCAGGATAGTACCATCCAAAATGCACTGAACGACGTTCGAATCAAAACATGGCAGGTCTGTTAATAGTTCCAACCAAATAGTAAAATACTTAAAGCTGTGATTGGAATTATATAATTAATGTCGTGAAAGTGTAAATCATTGAATGTGTACAGGGAGGAGTGGGATCGGTGAAAGGCATCTCCTTCTCTAATATACAAGTGTTCAACGTAAGTGTAGCCATAAATATTGAACAATATTACTGTGACAAAGAGACATGTAGCAACCAAACATCCGCGGTGGCCATATTAGATATAACTTATTAGCACAGCAGACTCGTGGCTGGAGAACGCTGAAAGGTATCGGCCACTAATAACACTCCCCGCACAGTAAAAACTCTCAACTATTAAGATCAGTGGCCGATACCTTTCAGTGTTTTCCAGCCGCGAGTCGGTTGTGCTAGTCGTATAACAGACAACACTTACATTCGGTAAGGAGGACAAAATGAGGCAATGAGAAATGAGAAATATAGTCGTATAACGTTTTATGTTTTGGTAGTTTTTGATTTTTTTTTCATTTGATTTTACTCGAAATTATGTGACGAATGGTTGGATCTGAAGATTTGAGTGGCTAAGTTTGTATAATCTGAGTGTTCTAAGATTTTTTCAACACATTGAATCTATTTATACATTCAGAAATGCAATTTAAACAATAAAAAAAAATAGAGATTTTATCCAAATTTAAATGACCCATTTCCAATGAAAACACCAAAAGATAAAAGTAAAACGTTTAACCACACCTAAATAGAATAATCTAAACTTGGTATTTTGCAAATTTTTTTTGTGTACATAGATGCTTTGATGCCCATTTTTAATTGGGTTCACTGTTGCAATTTTTACCTTACAAACTTGCATTTTCTAAATGCCATTTTACAAACTTGCATTTTCTAAATCCCATTTTAACCGCAAAATAAACCTTAAAAGATGTGAAAGATTTTTTTTTTAAAATGTTTCCGCTGCAAACAAAATTAACAAGTTCATTTTTTCTGCAAAATGAACTTTTCCTTACAAATTTTCAAAGAAAAAACAAAACTTTTCTGTATAAATGAACTTTTCCTTAAAATAAAAAATTAAAACATGAAACCCAATTTGCTATTAAAAAAAAATCGTTAATTCATATGAAGCACGTATTAGAGTGTTTATTGCACAAAAACCGAGTACCATGTCAGATACACGCCAAATTTGCGGTAAACTCCCACTTTTCTGCGAGAGTACAGTGCAATGTTGATCATCACAAATAAGAAAGAATGTCTAATTTCAATCTTTGTCAAAAGTGTCACCTGATAGTACATTTTTATATTTTTTAATGGGGAATAGAAATGCTTAAGTATTGATTTTTTTTATAAAAATTGCAATGAAAACTATTTATATTCAATAGTGGACTTTTTTGGAGATGAATAAATAAAATAATGGAAAAAAATTACTATAAAATAGGGTTTTTTTAACTGTTCTAAGAAATGATTTTTTTCGTCAATTTGCACCAAATCATCATTTTTTGTTGTAAAAAATCCATATCTGAATGCAAAAATGGATTCAACATGCTGAAAAACTCTTGGGGCACTTTAATTATATAGAAATAATCACTCAAATATATTGATCTAACAATTTCTTGCGAGATTTAGGGAAAATGTCCCCTGAAAAATACATGTAATTAAAACTTAGAACTTAGAAGAAACCAGAAACCACACAAGTGAGACGGAGCTCACAAAACTTGATTTATTGAGAGAATGCAATTGCATTTATAGTCAAATAACAGATTAGATCACAGTCCTATCAATGTGGATCTCAAACCACCCACAAACGCAATCTGCGTGCTTATGAAACAAACTCAAAACAACATTCTAATTTTACAATGTATTCTAGAAGTTTCTTCATTATTCTAACATCCCCCTTTAATGGAGAAACATATTTTCTACAACACCTAACTTGCTTCTAAAATTTTCAAACTTGATTTTACCAAGAGGTTTGGTAAATATATCAGCCACATTATCATTGGTATTACAAAATATCAAACCAATTTCGTTCGATTCAATCTTCTCTCTCACAAAGTGATGTTGTAGCTCAATGTGTTTTTATCTTGCATGATATATTGGATAGTGTGACAATTTGATAGCACTTTGATTGTCACAGTTGATGCATGTTGGATCATTTTGCTCCTCTTCGACATCTGCAAGAATTCTCTGCAACCAAACAACTTCACATGTAGCACTGGTCAAGGATTTATACTCAGATTATGTTGACGACAAAGAAACATTAGGCTGCTTCTTGCTACTCCACGATACAACCCTCGATCCTATATGAAATGGATAACCTGAGGTAGATCTTCTATCATCAGGATTTCCTACCCAATCTAAATCAGAAAAACCTGTTAAATCAACATCAAATTCATCAGTATACATAATACCAAAATTTATTGTTCCTTTCAAGTATCAGAGTACTTTCTTTGCAGCTTTCTAGTGACTCTCAGAAGGCTTAGCCATGAACTAACTAAGGATGTTAACTGAGTATGCAATGTCTCGTCTCATAGTGGTGAGGTAGTTCAGACTATCTACCAACTGACGATATAAAGTACCATTTGCCTCTTTAGTTCCATCTTCATTGTATAACTTTGCATTATGTTCTAAGGGAATTGACATAGCTTTGCATTCACTCATATTGAACTTTCTAAGAATTTCTTTTGTGTATTTACTTTGAGTGATCAATGTTTTACCAAGCTCTCTCCAAACCTCAATTCCTAAACAGTAATGCAATTCGCCAAGATCTTTCATTTCAAATTCTTGAGACAACTGAGTTTTAATCTCTTCAACTAACTTCCATGCACTGCCTGTAATAATGAGATCATCCACATATAAAGATATTAAAGCAACATTTCCTTCTTCATTTTTCTTAACATACAAGTTAGGATCATTTTTTCTTTTCACAAACCCATTCTGATTAAAGAAGGTATCTATCTTTACATACCATGATCTCGGTTCATGTTTCAAACCATATAAGGCTTTCCTTAACCTGCAAACTAGATACTCATGTCCTTGCTTCCTTAACCTGGAAATCTAATTTCTTTGTTGGACTTCGATTCTTTAAATAAACAACAATATTAACAACTTTTGCCCAAAAACCATTAGAAATGTTTTTACCTTGAAGCATACTGCGAGCACACTCCACTAGTGTTCTTTTTCTTCTCTCAGTAACACCATCTTGTTGAGGTGTATGAGGTATTGTAAATTGTTGTTGGATCCCATGAAATTTACAATAACTTTTAAATGCACATGATGTATATTCATCACCCTGATCAGATTTGAGAACTTTAATACATTTGCCTATCTGTTTTTTAGTCATAGTTCTTAATTCTTTAAAGTACTCAAATACATCACTTTTTCTCCTTATGAAATAGACCCATGTATATCTAGATCTATCATCAACAAAAATAATAAAGTAGGAAGCACCACCAAGTGACCTAGTTTGCATAGGTCCGCATACATCAATATGAAGTAATTCAAGTATATTTGCTTGTGTTTTCTCTGAATGTATGGGAAACTCCTCTCTATGTTGCTTTTCAAGTGCACATGTTTCACATGGAAAATGATCATTCTTCATAACAAGAAGACCTTCTACTATTGTTTTTCTTTGCAACAACATCAAATCATTGTAATTTAGGTGCCCACACCTGTGGTGCCATAACTCTTTTATTGACATTGTTGTGGATGTTAATTCAACATGACGGTTCATTGTCACATCCAACTTATACAATCCACCAACCCTGGTGCCCGTGGAAACAATCCTGTAGTGACACTGGATATCTTTTACAACACACCTCAACTTACCAAATTCCACTGTTAGATTATTATCGGTGATAGTTGAAACATATATCAAATTCTTTTTAATACCAGGAAGATACATCACATTATGAATCTATCTCAATTGTCCATTAGGTAAGTTCACACTTATTACTCCATAGCTCTTGACTTTATGAGATCAATTTTCTCCTAAGTAAATGTGTGTGCCATAAATTTTCTCATAATATTCATCATACCATTCTTTATTACAGGTCATATGAGATGATGCACCAAAATCTATGAACCATGCATTCTCATCATCAGTGTCAATAGACAACACAACTTAAAAAATAAACAACTTAAGATTTTTAAATCCATCATTCACCGAATTGTCTTTATGCACAAAATTTCCATTATGCCTTTTATATCTCTAATTTGATTCATGATTCTTTCTTTTATAACAATCTTTAACAATATGTCCAGGTTTTCCACAATATCCACATTCAATATTTATCTTAACAAAAGAATTAGGATGTGTCATACCTTTTTGTTTTGCTTGAAACCGACCATTGTTCTTGTCCCATGGTTTACCTCGGTATGATCTTTTACCTCTTGCAATCAAAGCCAAATCTGAGCCACTTGAGTCCAAATCATAATTCTTCATTCTTTCTTCCTCTTGAAGAAGGATACCAACCAATTCATCAAAAGTAGGGGGTGTTGGTCTAGCTGAGAGTTCTAAAATAAAGACTTTATAATCCACTAAACCCTTAAAATCAATTGTTACTGAATCACTACTGGAAACCTTTTCACCAATGTCAGCTAGCTTATCATTTAAATCTTTAATTATGGATATAAAATTAGTTATGTTTTCATTGGCTTCCATTTTGATAGATAATAGCTTAGTTTTTAAGAATAAAATCCAGTTTGCATTAGAGGTTTCGTATAAACCTTTGACAACGTCCCACGTCTCTTTGGAAGTTTTATAGTCTCTTATATGAAGAATGATGTTGTCTTTTACGGACATACACAACAACACGTTCTCTTTCATTTCCCGTCTATCCCAATCTGGAATCGAGGCAACAACAACTCCACAATTCCACACAAGGGTTTTTAGAAGATGGCAGTGGCTTCACACGACTCCACAAGGTATTTTTAACCCACATGAGCTCACCTCAGCTCTGATATCACATTAAAACTTAGAACTCAGAAGAAACCAAAAACCACACAAGTGAGACGGAGCTCACAAAACTTGATTTATTGAGAGAATGCAATTACATTTATAGTCAAATAGCATATTAAATCACACTCTTATCAATGCGGATCTCAAACCACCCACAAATGCAATCTGCGTGCTTATGAAACAAACTCAAAACAACATTTTAATTTTATAATGTATTCTAGAAGTTTCTTCATTATTCTAACACATGTAACATAGACATCCCATATAAAGAAATAAAGAAAGAGTTAAAGTTGTTTTGAACATATTTAAAATAGGAGTTGAATATGAAATCATTCATCCCATCTAAAATTATCATGAAAACCCTCACTAGTGGGGAATTAGCAAAAACAATCATTTCCCCTTGAAAAATAATCATCTATCTTAACTTTTTTTTCCTCATTAATTAGAAGAATTTTTTTTATTTTTTTTTCATTAATTAGAGAAAGATCCATAAAAATTAGGATTTATAAATTAAACCATAGTAATAAATTTCTGAAAATCAATTACATATTTTATGTTTTCATTTTGTATATATAATTTTTAAACTTGTATTTATTTAATAAGATAAAAAAACCTTTCTAGTAAACACTCCTAATTGTAAAGATAGCCCAAAATTATTTTCACTCTGTTAAATGTAAGTGCTATCCCTACTAAAAACTAATTATGATATTTTTGCCATGATGATTAATGAAAAGTTTACTTACACATAGATGGAAATTGTTTCTACAATGAAAACTAGAGAACAACAATGTGTGTAGTTGCAAAAGTGTCAATGCTAATATTTGTGATGTGTCCTACAATTTAGATGATTCATGTTACTTATTAAAAAATTTGTGTTGTTTTGAATGTGTTATTTTTATATATTATAATCATGTTGATTGGTTTAGAATGTGGATATGGGGAATAACATTCCATTTAACAATTACTCAAACTAGATTTAATTGATAATTTTTTTATTTTTTTTTCATTTTTTAATAAAATGATAAAAAAATTATTTTTACTAATATAATTAATTATATTATAACATAACAAATTAATAATTTTTTTATAAAATATAAAAAATATTAATATAATTAATTATAATTCAATTAATTATTATTATAATTTAATCAATAATCTTTTAATTAAAATATTTAAATAAAATACATTAATTATAAAACAATGTCCACAAATACAATGAACTTATTTATTATTTTCAAATATTAAGTACCCACATAAACTTAAACATATCTCATAGCACATATCATTATTTCTTTCTCTACATTAAAAAAATACAATGAACTTATTTATTATTTTTAAATATTAAGTACCAACATAAACTTAAACATATCTCATAGCACATATCATTATTTCTTTCTCTACATTAAAAAAAAAAAATTGTAGTGACATACAACTCCCTCTTTTGAAGATCGGGCTCACGGCCTAAGCTTTCCTCCTTTTTATTTTCAGAATAAAATATATTTACAAAATTATTTTCATAATAAAAAAACATATTTTATAAGCAAATTGACATAATGTAATTATAAATAAAATAAAAGATCAATATTAAATATTGATTATGAAGTTCTCGAGGTGTAGGACACTAGGTGATGGAGTGTGTTGTTAAGGTATTTTATGATGTTAAAATCACTGGTTCTAAATCTGCGGGACAAAAATCCAATCATGTTAAGAGTTGGTGTGGCTTAGGCCATCTAAATCACGATTTCTCAGCCACAAATTAATCCCACAAGTCACAAACACATTAACAAAAATAAATAAATATTAATTATAAAATATAATTTAAAACTATTTTTAATGGATTAAAAACTAATTATAAAACAAAAATCATAATTTAAATATTGATTATGAAATATTAAATATTGATTATAAAATATAATTTAAAACTATTTTTAATGGATTAAAAACTAATTATAAAACAAAAATCATAATTTAAATATTAATTATGAAATATTTAATTATGAAATAT
>SNQJ01S0102794.1:846-27132 GCA_010110895.2 Picea sitchensis
TCAGTAATCCAACAGACATATGTCATGTTTTTCCACAGGCATAACACTTCACCTCTCCTCCTCTGCCTCTTCCTCTTCCCCGAGGAAAATCATTCCTTCCACCACATTGTCTCCCTCGGGAACTTCCTCCTCTTTTTGGGTGACTATGTGGTTTTCCAGTCTCAACCTTGGGATTTTGTGCCTTGTCATGGACAATTCCCTTACCTTTGTTTACACTTCTCCCTCTGATTCACTAGCTTTGTTTCCTGGCCAATTTCTCCTCTTCCTTCAGTGTAATATGATAATCATCATCCACTGTCCTCACTGTCATCATGTTGATTTCATTCTGGATTTCATATCTTAGGCCATTAATGTACCTGGCAACCTTTTCATCATCTTTTTCTCTTTGTCCAACCCTAATGTTCAACTTATAAAATTCCTATGTGTATTCTTTTACTGTCAATCCTTTCTGTCTCAGGTTATATAACTTCCTGAACAAATTTATCTGATAGTATTTGGGTATGAATTTATCCTTTAGCTTGGCTACCATTCTATCCCAACTCTTGATATTTTGTTTTCCTTTACATCTTCTGTCAGCTTGTAGTTCATCCCACCATAGTGTTGCATGTCACTTCAATCTGGTGAAAACATGTTTTACTTTCTTCTCATCACAAAATTATTCATAGTCAAAGTATTTGTCCATTGATCTTATCTAATCCAGCAATTATTCAACATCTAAGTTGCTTTCGTACATTGGGAATTATATTTTTTCTCTAGCTCCCAATTTGACAATAGCTTTCAGCAAGCGTTCTTCTGCAACATCTTCTCCTACAGCTCCTTCAACTTCCATTTCTTTGCTCTCTGCATCACTGGCATCTCCAACATCAAGTGCTCTCCTTTGTGTTTTTTCTATGGCATCTAACCTTACGTGAAGTTCTCTAATATCCCTTTCCACAACTATATTTGCTACAGGTCACTCTGCACGTCTTCTAGGCGGAATTGTGCTAAACTTTTCCTTCACACGGAGTTTATGTTACAGTGTTGATACCACTTGATGATATCAGACTACCTCTTTCTTTTACACATAACATAATCTGAGGCTTTGATACCACTTGATGCAGCCCCCCTTCTCTCCTCGGGGTTGCACAACCTCTCGGTCAAGGATCTTCAATTCACTGAGCCGAATCGGCTCTTCAAGCCTCTGCTAGACCCTGAAATCAATTCACACAAGCCACCTTTGGTTACCCATGCAGGCTTGTTTCACATGCACACCCTTTCTCTGGTGCTTCTAGTGACTCTAAATGACAAGTGATAGCTCCTCTATTAGGATCCTCTTCCTTATGACCATGAGCTATAACCTCTGGCTCACCCCCTTCATGAATTTGGGCTTCGGTGGTTTTGGGTGCAGCTGACTCCTTTTTTGCCGAACTTCAGACCGATGAAATCACCCAGACAAGACCTACGACTCACACTTCTCTGACATCCAACGACTGTAATTCACTTTAGGACTCTGTCTTCGAGAGTTTTGAGTGTTCCAAACACCCTTTCCCTGGAGTAATTTGTACCCGGAGCTACGGATCAAGCACCACATTCTCACCTCGATCAACGGTCAAGATTTGTCCCTTGTTCCCACTTTGGACGACTTCTAGTCAATGCTCCTCTTCTCTCTTTCTCTAAGAGTGACAGATCTTCTGCCACGCGTCCTTTTCCAACGGGCGGCTCAGATGAACTCTTGCACTCCTTCCTTCGGGAGTTCTCATGCTTTCACACTTCACTTCTTTCAGAGTGAATCTCCACTCTCCATGTGTCCCTTCATTTATCAACGACTCATTTTTACTCTGACCTTCAAGAATTTCGACCTTCAGGAAATTACTCTTTGATTTCTCCAAAGTGCTCTTCTCCCAGAACACACGAATCTCCACCATGTGTCCTTCCCAGATCCAATGATCCAGATATCTTTGTCCTTCATGACTTCGGTAGAAATCGCTCTTTTCTCCACGCAAATCTCCTAGAGCGTTATCTCCCAGACTCTCTAATATGTTGCCATGTATCCTCCTCGATACTAACGGCCTTGATTTACTTCATAGCTTCAAGACTTTGTCAATCCCACTCCTTGAACACTTCCAAACCTTTGAATACATGAAGTGTCGAAGGACTTCAAAAACTATCCTCCGTGCAACTCTCCTAGATCCCACGGTCTGGAAAGATCCCAATTCCTTTGTTTGGATCTTGCTCATTGATTGGGAAATTTTCAGTGGGCTCCTCCCTACTGAAGGATTTCCATCTTCTATCTCTTCTGAGCTTGTTCTTCCTTGGAACTTTTAACTTCTCAGAATGTTTCTTTGACACTTACTCCTTGCACCTCTCAAAATGAATTATTTGACACTTAGCCAAAAGTTGACCCTGTGCGCACCTTGCAATAGGTTTCTTTCAACTTAGCCCCTTTATGGGTGACTGTGCACTCCTTGCAACAGTTCTCACATGACTCAATTGTTCCTCTTGAACAATATGACGTTGAGTGTGTTTCTACCTATGCACACCCTGTGTGGTCCTCTGCACTCCTTTGCAAATGAAGCTTCATGTTGTCTCTATTGAGCTCCTGAGTCAAAATAAACTTTGTTGATGCACACCTGGCGAACATGATGCACTCTTTGCAAATAAAGCTTCACATCATCTCTCCTAAGCTTATGAGTCAAACTAGACTCCGTCAATGCACACCTTGCGAACACTATGCACTCCTTGCATGAGCTCGTAAAAGAGAAACAATTGAAACTTATCTAATCCTCACAGATTCATACATTCAACCATGTAGTGCATTCATAACATAATAACAAGTAAATACAAAGAATACAATTAAACAAAAAGACTACCATTCATTCAGATAGACACAGTAACAACAATACCAAACATTTTGGATCAACACTTCTCTGTTATATTCATTCAAATGGTATGTACATGGGCTCATATAACTACAATAAGATTCAATGGCCTTGACAATAACAACTTCAATAACTTTTAGCAAATTTCAATAGCCTCATTTGGGCATACAATACATATATTTATATAAGAAGGACTCATAGAGATTTTCCCTCCAACTACCTTAGTGTTATCTAATACAAGTAAAATCTTTCAACCACTAAATCTAATTACAATAAAGGATGGGTATAGACAAATAAGAGTGAATGCTTCATATCTGTACTACTATTAATTACATTAAAGAAAATACAATCTCCATCGATCTCACGTGATGGTTCAACCTCTTATCATTTAAGAACTTTAATTTCAATCCTTTCGAGATATTTATATGATACGCCATCCTTAAATTTTAAAATCACTTCAAGATGCACACTAGGGCATTGAGTTGTCCTCCACTTGCATGCTGATGACAGTGCTCCTCCATCAGTGTGTGCCCCCTTGGTCTTGCATGTCACCATCGTGTGCCCAAGGTGCTCCTGCTCACACCCAAATATCTTTGTTTTCCCAATCGAATGCTTCTTCCTTGTGCTCTTCATCCATTATGTCGTTGAATCTTCCCAAGGAGCGTGCATGCTTTGTGGGTGTCATGAGAGACCTTATAACAACCATTATTATGATTTCCTTAGTTGTTTCTATAAAAATTGAAGATGTTATTAGGAATTTTAACTCTCAAAATTTTGAATTTGCTAGTAATAACTTCAACAAAAAGGAATGTTCATATTCAATTGTCACTGAATTAAAATGATTGCTTGACTCTTCTTCATATAAAACTACTTGATTTTTAGGTAATAGAATCATTTTTTATATCGCGTACTCTGTGACAAGAAAAAGGATAGCTTGACCATCTTTGGATTTTATGACTCTCTAAGTTGGGTATTATGACTATATTGTGACCACAACAACCCTTCTTTTATTTTTATTTCTCTTATGAGTCAAAATAAATGGAGCCCCTACCAATCCTAAATGTGAAATCCTAACCTACCTGTAATACCACCTTCCTAGCATTCCATTACCAACATAGATTTGAGTGTAAGTAGTGAAGAAATAAAAACTAAGAAAGATAAAATATTTCTGAACATAAATAAATTAGGTTCTTCTCTTTCTTATGACAGTCACACCATTAAGTAACACAACATTAATGAAAAGCACCAAAAATAGGGCAATCTTATTTATATCAGTATGGTGTATGCATAACATTCACTTAGGCTGAGTTTACATAGATCGTACGATCTGTACAGGTCTGTACTTGATAATGCTTAACAAATACACAAAAAACAAAACTGGAACTGCAACTCTGCTTGTATTTGACTGGTATCTTTTCAAAACACAGCTTATACATATATCTCTAACCTGGGCACGCCTTCCTTTCACGATTGGGTGAATTTTCAGTCTGTACATAAGATTTCCTTTCACGATTGGGTGAATGTGCAGTCTGTACATACACCATACAATACAAATTCCTATTTCTTACCTCTATTTTCTAGTTCAAACAATTGTGTATCTACTTGATCGTGGCCTCCTTTACCTCCTTCAACCTCTACTCGGTCTCTATTCCTTGACTGAGATTATTGATGGCCCTATCTCAGCTCCTCGTTTACTCAATGAGACTTATGCTTTCCTTCTGGTGCACACACAAAAACCCAACTTGATTTATGTAGAGACCCGAATTGGTCTCGGGTTTATCCTTGCCCCTTTCTACATACACAGAGACCCTACTTGGTCTTGGATTATCCTTTCCTCCTTGTTCACATATAGAAACCCGACTTGATTTCTGTACAGACCTGACTTGGTCTCTTCTTCTTATTGTGTGTAATACCATGTCTCGACTTTCTCTAGAGTGCCTCCTCACCTTAGTCGACCTCCCTTGCTTTGCTTGTGTGTTTGAGAGTGAAGCTTGCTATGTTACTTGTAACCCTAGCCTATTTTTCTCATGCATTTATAGCCCTAGGGTCCTCTCATTAAAAACTTGATCCAAGGGTGGGGACTTAATCAAGCATTGAGATGCATCCAATGGATGAGATGCAATATTATCTTGAGTTAGGTGGTCCCCGCATTTATAATGTTGTCTAGGCATAATTTTGGGCTTCCTCGTCATTACTAGACACCCATAATGAGGAGAAATTACATGCCCGAGCTACACTCTAACACTCCCTCTTAGTGAAGGAGGTAAATTCACTAGATCTATCTTCTCCATGATCCACCTCACTATGTGTTTCTCCCTCTGAATCTGAGAGACCCATCTGCTCAATGTCCAGATATTCTACTTTCTCTGCTTCAATGTGTCTGCTACACCCTATACTAGGATTATCTGGGTATCCCCATTCATCTAATTGAGTCCATTCCCACCACGTGGGTCTACTGAGAATGGCCTCATGTTCTCTCACATTTTGATTTGTAGACTCATTTCTTTCTTTTGTGAGTCTGTAAACAGGTTGTCCCCATAGCTTATATAGTCCATCTTCACTTATGCCTATCATTACAGACTGTCCTGGTACTTGAATTTTAACTAAACATATGTGTACACTGCAGCCAAAGAAGTTTTCCGCATAGCCTTGATGCTCCAAGGCTGAGATTGAGAACAAGTTGATTCTCATACATTGTACGTACACTACTTCTAGTATCCTAAGAATTCTGCTTGATTCTAGTTGTAGTGATAATGCCCATTTTCCATGAAATTCCACCATACTAGAATGCACCCCACACTTAACAACTACTGAAGCTTGACTTGAGAAATCTTAAAGTGCAAGTCAATCACCTATCATGTGACTTGTGGCCCTGTTGTTTATGTACCAACTTGTCCTGGTTCTATCCTCTATGTCCAAAAACAGAGTCTACTAATCCTTAAACATTCAAGAAAACTCTCTAGTTGTGCCAACCAACTAATTCTCTTCTTCCTCTTCTTTGTTTTTGACTTCTGTTGAGGCTATTATCTCCTTTCTTCTCCCTCTTTCACCAAATCCCTTCTTAGCTTGATTGCACTAGCCAGAAAAGGGTCCAAGCTCTCCTCACACATAACATTGGATGTGTGACAGATATTTCTTTGGTTTTCCACTTATGAATATCCCTCTAAAGGTTGTTCCCCTTCATCCTCTACCTCCCCTCTTGGAGGTAAGTGAAAGTTTTTCCTCCTCATTATCATCCACATCTTTGCTTCTCCTTATCTCTTCTTGACAGCAAACATTCCATAACATGTCCCAATATGGTAGTTTCTCCCTGGCCACTACCCCTGAGATGAAGGGGTCCCATTCCTTGGGAAAAACTCTTAGGAAAGAACGAACTATTTCGGCGAGGAAAATTTTACCCCAAACAGAAGGAGCTCATCTAAGAGTAGTTGTTACACATTATTTTTGTCACCCTTATGACCGTTAATGATGTAAACCTATATGTTTCCTTCAGAAGGGTCACTGTCCTGAATTCCTAAAGAAAGAAAGGAGAAGAACTTTCCCTGAGAGAAGGAGTTATATTTTCCTTTGTAAAAACCCTATTAAAGAGGATTTCCGCAGGCTGATCTATACTAGAGTGCAAAAATGCCTGATTTTCACAAGCTACACTATAACTAGGCTACATATTTTCCACAGGTTTCTCTATAGCTAGGGTGCGGCGGCCTTCGTACGTGGGAAAAATGAGCATTTTCTCGATGCTTATAGAAGGAGAAGCTTCTATAGTGAGGTGGCTTCCGAACGGTTTGGATCTTACTCACTTTCATGATTTAGTGGGATCATCCTAACCTCCTCACCTTATCCTCTTCAGCTTATAAAAGGAGAGGAGCTCTCATGGAGAAAGTTAGTTGGTTTTGGAGCTTGGATTTTGTAGTTGGATTGAGCTTGGGAAATTTATGTTGGATTTGAGCTTTACTTTGTCAAGATAGCTTGTGAGTAGCTATCAGATCCATGGTCTCAGAATCCTTGGAGCAAGAAGTGTGTGGGAAGCAAGGAACTGTTGGAAGGAACCTAACAACATCAAGGCATCTAGTTGTATCTTTCTTCCACCTTACATAATATAGTGGCATGTTTCTTTCCCATAAAATCATTCTCATTTTATTACATGACTCCTTGATCACATTTTTAAGTTTTCATTAAATATATTATTGTTTCTTTCACTTTGGTTGGTTTGTGTTTCATTGCAGGATCAATAGCACAAGAGCACCGAAGCGAAGCAGGGACAGCAAAGATATAAGGAAGCGAGATTCAAAGGTATGTCATTGATTCCTTCTTTTGTAGTAAATTCAATGATTGTAACTTAGGGAAAGCATCATGTCCTGTCTTGTTTTGTTCTAGATCTAGGTGGATTTAGGGAGATTAGTTTATGTATGCATCTCCCTAGATCCACCTGGATCTAGAAAAAAACAAGACAGGACATGATGTTTTCCCTAAGTTACAATCATTGAATTTACTACCAAAGAAGGAATCGGTGGCATACCTTTGAATCTCACTTCCTTATATCTTTGTTGTCCCTGCTTCACTTCGGTGCTCTTGTGTTATTGATCTTGCAATGAAACACAAACCAACCAAAGTGAAAGCAGCAATAATATATTTAATGAAAACTTAAACATGTGATCAATGAGTCATGTAATAAAATGACAATGATTTTATGGGAAAGAAACATGCCACTGTATTATATAATGTGGAAGAAATATACAACCAGATGCCTTGATGTTGTCAGGTTCCTTCCAACAGTTCCTTGCTTCCCACACACTTCTTGCTCCAAGGATTTTGATACCATGGATATGATAGCTACTCACAATATATCTTGACAAAGCAAATCTCAAAGCCAACATAAATTTCCCAAGCTCAATCCAACTACAAAATCCAAGCTCCAAAACCGACTAACTTTCTCCATGAGAGCTCCTCTCCTTTTATAAGTTGAAGAGGATAAGGTGAGGAGGTTAGGATGATCCCACTAAATCATGAAAGCGAGTAAGATCCAAATCGTTCGAAATCCACCTCACTATAGAAGCTTCTCCTTCTAGAAGCATCGAGAAAATGCTCATTTTTCCCACGAATGAAGGTCGTCGCACCCTAGCTATAGAGCAACCTACAGAAACTTTGTAGCCTAGCTATAGTGCAGCCTACAGAAATCAGGCATTTCCGCACCCTATGTATAGAACAGCCTGCGGAAATCCTCGTTAATAGGGTTTTTACAAAGGAAAATATAACCCCTTCTCTTAGGGAAAGTTCTTCTCCCTTCTTTCTTCAGGAATTTAGGCCACTGACCCTTCTGAAGGCAACAGATAGGTTTAAATCATTAATGGACATAAGGGTGACAAAAATAATGTGTAACAGTAGCTTCACTTTGGTCAGATAACCTGTCACACTTTCCCTCTTTGACATTTTGGTGTGTTGGAGCCTTTCTTTGAGAGCCATGATTTTGCCCTCATGATTTGCTTCAAACAAACCTTTTAGATGTGTCCACATTTCATGGGAAGTCTGTTTTTCGCCAATATTTGGTACTAGATGGTCCTTCACTCCATCTTGAAGGATCCTCTGAGCACGTATTTCTGAAGTGAAATATGTGTCTCTCTCTTTAGTATTGTTGGGAATTGATATTGGGTTTTCAACAATATTCCAAACCCTCCTCTCTTGAAGAGCATTTTTCACTTTGCACTTCCATTGTACATAGTTGGAGGCATCGTTTATCTTGTCCTCATATATGAGGTTAGTAGCCATTTTTCTGTTGGTCTCAACTTCTCTCAAATTCAAACTCTTCTGTTGTCTTTGCAGCACAAGATTTAACCACTTATTTTGTTTGGGTTGTTAGAACCTGGATCTGATACCATGAATAAATAAAAACTAATAAAGACAAAATATTTATGAACATAAATAAATTTGGTTCTTCTCTTTCTTATGACAGTCACACCATTAAGTAACACAACATTAATGAAAAGCACAAAAAATATGGAAATATTATTTATATCAATCTATTGTAACCATAACATTCACTCAGGCTTAGTTTACATAGATCGTACAACCTGTATAGGTCTGTACTATTATTGATAATGCTTAACAAATCCACAAAAACAAAACTGGAACTACGACTCAGCCTATATTTGACTGATATATTTTCAAAACACAAATATATATATATATATGACCTGGGTACATTTTCCTTTCATGACTGGGTGAATGTGTAGTCCATACGTAAACCATACAGTACAAATTCCGCTTTATTACCTATGTTTTCTAGTTCAAACAGTTGTGTATCTTCCTGATCATGGACTCTTTTAACTCCTTCGACCTCTACTCGGTCTCTATTCCTTGACTGAGATGATTATTAGCCCTAGCTCAGCACGTTGTATACTCGATGAGACTTATGCTTGCCTCCTGGTGCACACACAGAAACCCGACTTGGTCTCAGTTTTATCCTTTCCTCTTTCTACATACACAGAGACCTAACTTGGTTTCTGTAGAGACCCAACTTCGTCTCGGGTTATCCTTTCCTCCTTGTTCACATACAGAAACCCAACTTGATTTCTGTAGAGACTCGACTTGGTCTCTTCTTCTTGTTGTGTCGCATACCCTGTCTCAACCTTCTCTAGAGCACCTCCTCACCTTATTCAACCTCCCTTGCTTTGCTTGTGTGTTTGAGAGTGAGGCTTGCTAGGTTACTTGTAACCCTAGCCTCCTTTCCTCATGTGTTTCTAACCCTAGGATCCTCTCATTAGGAACTTTATCCAAGGGTGGGGACTTAATCAAGCATTGATATGCATCCATTGGATGAGATGCAATCTTATCTTGAGTTAGGTGGTCCCCACATTTATAATGTTGTCTAGGCATAATTTTGGGCTTCCTCCTCATTACTAGACACCCCTAATGAAGAGAAAATACTTGCTCAAGCTACACTCTAAGAAGTAGTTGGTGAATACTAACCCTTGAGGAGTCCTTTGTGGATTGTACACTACTGAGTCTTGTCCCAATATTCTCTTCTTCAATCTAGGAAGTGCTCCCTATGAAATCTAATATTGAAACCCTATTTATGATTGAGTGGTGTTTTGGTACTCTGAAGATAGCATTAATCAAATACCAAGTGGCTTATTTGATATCTGAGGTTGATGGGGTCATCTTGATATTCATGATGGCACACGTCCTGTCAGATTTAATTCAACAAATCAATATCATTTAACCAATCCAGAGAATCTTCAATATCAAGGAAAGAAATGGGGAAAACAGATATCAATCATATTGGTATTAGGAAAACCCAAAGCTAGCTTCTCAAACCCTTGATTTGGAGAATCTAACAATCTTCTCATTAAAACCATCGTGATCATGATTTTTGGTGATTCAAAGTTTGGAATTTATAATCCTTATAGATTAAACATGATTCTCTTTGCTTGATAGACTCATCATCTTCCACTTGCATGCCATTTTGTTGAAGAATTCATACAACTGAATAATTATAGAATGAATTTCCCCAATTGATTTCCATTAGCTAATCATGAGGAAGGTAGGTGTAGGACTATTCTGTCCAGTTACAAAATTCATTGTTTCACCCATAATATTTCAGGTAATAAAAAGAGGCAGGAGGGGGCAGACTTTAATTGATATTTTATATATGTAATCTACTGGAACAGGAAGACATCTCACAAATCTATATTTTCTACCTGCATGGAACAATCTTGGTACTCACCTTTGTGATGTAAGGGATGAGTATGGTGTAACTACATAGTTTCTTCCCGAGATATTCTCGTTAATCTGTTTTATTATGTCTAATGGTTATTAAATGATGCACATGTACAATGGTAGAGGGTTAGAGTGAAATCATGAGTGCCTAACAAAGTAAAAAGAAAGAAAAGTTATAATGTTGGTATCCTACAAATTTGATTTAAGTTTGTTCTACCCTATCCATCTGTCACCTGTTAAATACCATGATAAATAGAAATTCAAGTTTTTAAAAGAAACATTTGTGTATTGCTTGAAAGTTTTATAAGACTTGTACTTATGATGGTTTTTATCTGCATGGGACATGGAGAAACTTGGAACAACGGTTAAATAAATATGACAGCCCGGTAGCTCAATAGAGACTACATCCTTCACTCATAAACCAAATATGAATAACAACTGGATAGGATATGGAAAGACAGGTGTCGTGAATCAAATATCGAAAGAGCATTCAATGATGGAAAACTGACCATTTAAACTAAACGCTCAAAGTTTCCCACCGGCCCAGAAAGACTACTCGCGTAAATATCATAAACCATTCTCATTAGTTCACGATTGTGGGAGTGCAGATGCAGTCATTTTTTGGAAGCACTATGAAATATTGATAAATACTTTCCCCGCAAATAGTGAGCCATAGTCTATGAGGATGAAAACATTGTGGGCATCAAGCCTTGTAGGGGTCGCCAAGAAACTTCAATTTGTAATTCCTTGGTGATTTGCGAGTCGTAGATCTTGCGAGGCTTACATCTATGAACTTCACCTTTGCAGACCCTACCATAATAGATCCATCCCTTTGTGGGCCTCATCTTTGTATATTTTTTTTATGGAGGAGTCATGCCTAAAGTCCATATCATGCCCGCAAACCTCCAGTGCAAAGATTTATGCTCAGAAGAACTACAAAGATTTGTTGTTTAAGAATTGGTGGGATATTGTTGCTGATGATGCCCAATCAGGGTCATAGAACAAATTGGGATATTAAATGTAGACCCGCAAGCTGTAGACAACACGAGATATTTTGTGCAAGATAATTTATGTGGGTTTTCTCTTACCAAAGGACTAACATGAAAATCTTGCATCCCCGAAACCTCGTAGACTAAAACCTTATGGCTATCGAATGTTATCCCCACAAAACGTATTGAGCCAACCTCACCACATAGTATCCTCATTCAAAGTCCCACAAACCTATATAAGCTTCCATAAACCTGCTTACAATGGAAGTTGTTCCACAAACTCACCCTTCGATGATAAGTGATGAGATCTTTTTAGATATGCATATCACTCAAGTCGTCATTTCGTACGAATGAAATCACTATGAACTAACTAAAGTACAAAACAATATTGGGCATTATGAAGAGACATAGGTCGAATCTTGAAGGATTTTTGTTATTTTGATACGAAGGATAATAATAGCCTCGGATTTTCAGGTTTCAAGGGAATAGTATGATAGAACGAGATAGGGGCAAGAGTTGTTCACCATGTGTGAAACCTAATGGGTGATGACCATGCCTGAAGATAGATAAAACACACAAATTAGAAACTCTAACAGTATATACACCAATGGCATGCAAAAGATTATGGATTGTAGAAGATAACACAAAGCACGACACCCAAAGATTACATGGATCCTAGGTAATTAATAACTGAATCATCCTTTCGGGGAGGAAGTTTTGAATCTGGTAGTGATTTAGTGGTATCATCCTAACCTCCTCAACTTATCCTCTTTAGCTTATAAAAGGAGAGGAGCTCTCATGGAGAAAGTTGGATTGGAAATTTGGCTTGATATTGTTAGCTTGGTTAGAGTGGCTTTGACTTTTGCCTTGTCAAGATAGATTATGAGTGACTTTCAGATCTATAGTCTCATAATTCTTGGAGCAGAAGTGTGTGGGAAGCAAGGAATTGTTGGAAGGGACCTTACAACATCAAGGAATCTAGTTTTATTCTCCTTTTCATATTTATAATACAGTAATATATTTCTTTCCCATAAAATTGTCTTTATTTTATTGTATGACTCCTTGATCACATACATAGGTTTTGTTGAGTATATGTTGTTGCTTTCACTTCATTGGCTTATGTTTATTTACAGGTTTAGCATCCCATAAGCCTTGGAATGGAGCGAGGATGACACTAGCGAGGGAAAATGATGTTTAAAAGGTATGTCATTTATCTCTTGTTAGTTAGTATGCTTGATAATTAAAACTTAGGGAAAGTTTTATATTTTGTCTTGTTTTGTTTTAGTTTTGGGGTGAAACTAGGGAGATATGTTTGTGTCTGCACTTACCGATTTGTCTGATAACAAAATTGGTGACCATACTGGGGAACAGATTGATTCCTAATTTGTCTTGCTTTCTTGCTTTGATTGCTTGGGTTCTATTTTCTGAGTCACTGGGAGATCCAGCTTGACTCTCTGATTGTTTAATTTCACTGGAAAACCTTCATGCTTTTTTTTTCCTTTTTTCCTTTGATCGCCGCACCCTTCTTTAAGAGATAGTGTGACGATATAGGATCGACACACCCTACCTTTTGGCAAAGTGCAGTTCCGTCGCACTATATTTTTTCTCTAGCCTACGACGATCAAGGATCGTCACTCTGTGTTAATCTACAGCCTACGACAATTGTGAAAAAAATTGATTTTTGATGGTTTTTCTTGCCCAAATATTAGATATGGTTTTGGGTGATTTGTTGGGTCTGATTACAGTCTGCTTGATAGCTTTGAATCTGCTTTTAGCTATCTTTGAAACAAAAAAATAATAATTTCTTGCTTTGCATTAGATTAGGGGCATCTTTGCGTTTGAAGTAGCAAAATTGCATGGTTTTTGGCATTTTTAATCTTGAATTCTTAAAAAAAAATCCCCCTCATGGCATGTACAGTCTCTTAGCTTATTTCTTAAAGTTCTTGATATTGATGAGTTTAATAAAATTTTGGGACATTGTGCATATGGGAATGATAAACATTTTCTCCTTCTTGTAATATAGTTTTCATCAAAGTGAAATATTTGCATTCTCATTTCTTTGCATTGTTTAGAGTCAGTCAAAACATCATTTAGCCCACACCATTTTCCTCTTGAGTAACAATAGCCTTAAAATAAAGCGCTTATAAAAATTGATTAGATATTTTTATATTTTCTAGTAGCAAACCTACATTAGATTAGTTGTAGGGATTTGGAATAGGTGTGAAAGATAACTTTCCAAAGTTGTAAACAAACATAGTATCTTGTGATAGGGAGAGTTCAAATCCACTTGCTACATTTTGTCCTGGGAAGCCCTTCTAACACAAGGGTCAATCACGAGGTCGCATTAGGACAGGCAGAGTTACTCACCCTGCTTTGTTGGTCTTAGTGTAGATATTGCGCGTATTATTGGGGGTCACTTGAGAAGAAAATCCTGTGGGGACCTTCTCGAGTTGATTTCGGTCTTAGATACCCTGCCTTTGTGCATGGATCGAACTGACGACTGTTTCCCCAAGGATCATTGTCATAATTGGTAACCTTAGTGGCCTATCTATTTAGGGTCTTTACACGAGGTGATTGTGGAGGGGCAAGTCTTCACAGTACCTAGAATCGATGTTGGCCAAACTCACTCGGGCTCCTTGGAGGGTATACCCATGTTTATGTGTGGGAGCTTGCACCAGGGTGTAAGTCCATTAAGCAGGTCGTCAATGTAAATTTTCCACCCGCTTTATCCCAACCCCTTCTTGTCTTGATTTCGCGACGTTGGATTTCATCACCAACTAGTGACTTTGAAATAACAAGGTTTTGTTTGCTTGTTTGCTTCCTAGATTTTTAGCGTGTGTTGTTTGTTTTCCCTAGTAGACTCTAGGTTTGATCTATGTTTAATGGCATCAATTACCGGAATTACCAATGAAGGAACCCCTTTTCCAAGGGAACCTTTTGTTTTTCCTTGTTACGAAAATGTTGGTCCTCCTTACATCGCTACTTTGAGCCTTCCAGGTCTCACAATTGGATTGTCGTTATGGTTGTTTTCCACTCCGGTAATCCTGAATGTAGCTAGTGCTTTGGTTGTAAGCACTTCCCCACAAGAACATCAACCTCATGTTGATCATTCATCTTCTTCACCAGTAAGATCTTCTTCACCTTCTTCAATTGCAAGGTCTTCTTTTGTTTCATCTTCTTCGCCGAGTGAAAGCTCTGAAGCTAGTAACTCGTGAATAAGAAGAAGAAGAAAAGGAAGATTAATAAGAAGAAAAATAATCAAGGGTCCAAACTTCCAACCACTACCAAACATGTTAGAAAACCACCAGTTACTGATAATCGTGTTGAGAGTGTTGATGATGCCAAGATCACCCAAACAACCCGTAATCTTAAGTACCCTTTCAAGATTTGTAAGGGTAGCCATCTTCTTAAGGATTGCCCTAGTCTATCCAAGGTTATAGAAGAATGGTCTACACTCCCTCACCAACCCATGTCCTCATCCTCTGAACAACATGTTGATGACCTCCCGTCAACTAGTCAGGATATTGTTGGGAAGAAGAAAAGTATAGTCAAGTTCCTGCGTATGTTATATAGAGGGAGTCATCAAACTCACCTTTTCCCTTGTATGGACGAAGCCTCCAAATTACTAGAAGACATGACTATTTCAAAACCTCAAATTCTAGTTGCTTATCGCAAGATTACTCTCGACCCACCTATAGTTGATGGAATGATCAATCTGGTCCCTTCATCGGTCAGTCTGGTTGATCATGTAGTCAATCTGGTCATGTCCTTAGTTGAACCAGTTGACAAAGTGGTCGATATGATCCCATCCTCAGTCGATCCCACTCTCCCGATAGAGAGTGAAACTCAATTGGTTGATTTGTTTCCACCTATCGACCCCATTCTCTCGTTAGAGAATGAAACCCAAGTGGTCAATTTGATTTCATTATTAGTCGATCCTACTCTCCCACTAGAGATTAAACTCGATCATGCTCAAGTTTTTATTGTTGATACAAACACTACCATGCTAGGGGGCATTCCTCCTTCTCCTGTGGAACCCCCTCCAAGTAATGAGGCCATCCTTTTTTATTGGGGTGCGCTAACTAGACCTCGACTTCCCTCTCACATTCCTTTCTAGATTACAGTACAAGTTTGTGGTCGAGACGTTCCTCAGACACTGATAGATGAAGGTTCGTCTGTTAGTATTTTTTTCCTCTATTACTTGGCAAGATTTGGGTTATCCTCACCTTGTGCCAGTTATGCAGAATCTGTTAGATTTTAACAGAATAACTAGTTAGCCTTTAGGAGTCCTTCCTCAATTTCTCATAACTTTGGCAGGGAAAACTGTGTTTATTGATGTTATGGTAGTCCAAGACCCCTTGGATTTCGATTTACTCCTTAGGAGAGATTGTGTCTATGCCATGAAAGCTATCGTGTCCACTCTTTTATGTGTGATATATTTCTCTCCTGATGGAAGAATTGTGACTATTGATCAACTTTCATTTGTTGGCCCTGACTTGACCATCAACCCAATGACCTCCCTAAATAGTTTGTATATGCAGTCGGTTTCTTCCCTGCCACAAGTCAATTATGTGGTGTTGTCTCCCATGCCTTCAACCGTCGATAAATATGAGCCTCTCATTGTAAGCTCAATCTCTTATGACTCAGATCTGGTAGTTGACATGGTGATCTCTTTGGTAGGGATTTTGGAACCTAATCTCCTTACCCCTATCGTGGCCCTCAACATGTGTTCTTTCCAGAGTGTGTTTCTTCCATCGAGTGAAGATCTCTTGGAGGCCATGACCAATTTTTATCCCTTGACATGGTGTCCTTCCAGAGCATTGTCCTCTTGGAAGCCATGATCAAGAAGAGAGTCTTGAGCACGGTTTTCTGATTTCAATCTCATTAAAAAATGAAACCAGATTTGAGCATGGTTTTCTGATTTCAAGCTCATTAAAAAATGAAACCAGCTTTGAGCATGGTTTTCTGATTTCAAGCTCATTAAAAAATGAAACCAACTTTGAGAATGGTTTTATGATTTAAAGATCATTAAAAAATGAAACCATCTTTGAGCATGGTTTTCTGATTTCAAGCTCATTAAAAAATGAAACCAACTATGAGGATAGTTTTTGTGTCTCTATAGAAACCTCGTTAAAAAATGAAACAGAGCTTACGAGCATAGTTCTTCTCCTGTGTCAAGCTCGTTAAAAAATAAAATAGCCTGTCACGAGCATATTTCTTCTCCTATGTCAAGCTCGTTAAAAAATAAAACAACCTGTCACGAGCACATTTCTTCTCCTGTGTCAAGCTCGTTAAAAAATGAAACAACTTCCCCCTCTTCAATTGAGTCAAGTACTTCGTTAAGTATAGTATTTGAAGCTTCCCTTCCTCCACCTATGCTTTTGGACTAAATTAAGCTTAGGGGGCAATGCTTACAGCCTCTATACTTCATGTTGAAGTTAATCCGCTAGCTTCTTAAGTTGAGGGCTAAGTACCAACCATCCCTGGATTCTGCGTTGGGAAGTCGCAAGCATAGTTTTCTCTAGTTCAAGCTTGTGTAAACATGAAACCACCTACCTCACGCATAGTTTCTTCTGGTTCAAGCTTGTGTAAAAATCAAACCAGGTCCAAGCATAGTTTTGTTTAGTTTTCAAGCTTGTGTAAAAATAAAATCTATCCCAAGCATAGTTTTGTTTTGTTTTAAGCTTGCGTAAACATGAAAACAATCCCGAGCTCAGTCTTTGTTCTTTCTCATGCTCGTAAATACCTGAGAATGTAACCGAGTAAACTTTTATCACTTTTTTGGACTCGTAAAGGTTATATGAAAAAGAAACCCCCTGGAGTTCCCTTTAAGCTCTTTTCAGACTCTCTAAACATGAAAAGATTGTCGGGCAATCTTGTTCTTTTCACACTCGTTAAAGTATTAGAAAGAATGTTTGTTGAGCGATAGTTTATCTCTTTTTCAGTCTCGTCAGACTAACTTATGAAAAAGGACCTTATGGAGTTCTCTTTAAGTGTTTTTTAGACTCTCTAAAAATGAAAAACCTCTGAGTTTACTTTCTTTGGACTCGTAAAACAAACATCGAAAGGCCCATATGGGACCGAACCACTCCTTCCTAGGGTTTGTTAAATATACTTTGAAGTACTCATCCGAAGGATGAGCTTACAATTCAAGCATATGTTATCCTCCTCAAGCTTGTGTAAAAATAAAGAGGTACTCACCAGAAATGGTGGGGGGGGAATTGGGAAATAAATATGTCTAAACATGTATTCTATGGAAGAGTCACTTTTGAACATGACACCCTTTCACTCGCTTTGTGTCTAGGTTGGAAAATCCACTTTTCTCTTGTTCATACTCCTTTATAATCTTACCCATCGGTCTGTGATCCCTATTGTTGAATCAGTGTTTCCAAAATAGTTGTTGTGTCGTCATTGTGTTCAAAGAGAAGTTCAGCTCAGAAAGCATTCTATTGTGTCGACCATTTCTATAGTCCTTAAGCCTTCTATTGCGTCAACCATCCCTGTGTCAGTCCTGAATCACTTGTTACTCTGATCTTCAAATCTTTTTACTCGTTTCATGTCATTGATGGAGGATACATTAAGGCCTTCCTATGACGATCCTTTTCCTATCGACTTCAACTCATTATCTAGGAATTTGACTTAGAAACTAATTGGTACCTTGGAATTTGCATGCCTCGATGGCAGGTTTCCTCACTTTTGACAATGGGTTTTCATTATTGACCCTTGATCGAGAGATTCCACCGAGTGTTCGACTTCAGCTTGTTAATTCACATTCATTGGATTATACTAGAGTACCTTGGGAGTCATTGACATTAATGGTGATTTCCCTTGCACGTGTTAACGATATTCACTAATGACCGGTAATCAAGTGGTTTCTACCATGTTCGACTTTAGCACATATATTCGCATGGTTAGATTCATAGTATAGAGTGGTGGAGATGAAGACCCTGAATATTTTTTACAGATTCAGGTTGCGTTGGAGTATATTCAGATTGTATTGTTGCATAGATCCACATTGTATGTCTCATGGCTATATTCAAATTTGAGTCCTTAACACATAGATCCACAGTGTATTTTTGGTGGCTATGTTCATATTTGAGTCATATTGGCATGGATCCACAGTGTATGTTTGGTGGCCATGACATTGACATGGATCTTTGCATGTCGGCATTTATGTTTTGAGTCATTTGTATTCTGAGTATGGGAATTCCTACCTAAGTGATGATATATTATTGTATTGTATTTCCTTGTTTGTTGGTAGGTTTCCGACCGACATGTTCCTTGTTCCCTACACACACTTGACAAAGTATTTCAGCTATCACTTTGTTCTAACTTCATACTTTGGGGGGCTCTCTGTTACATGTTATTTTCATCACCCATACGACTGTTAATGATGTAAACCTATCCTTTGTCTTTAGAAGGATCAGTGGCCCGAATTCCTGAAGAAAGAAGGGAGAAGAAATTTTCCTAAGAAAAGAAGTTGTCTTTTCCTTTGTAAAAACCCTATTAAGGAAGATCATCACACCCTACCTAATGTTAAGGGTGCAATGATCCCAGATCGTCACTTGTTGTACTAAACTTGGCCTGTGACATCGTCGCACTCTACTCAGTTATAGGGGTGCGACAATTTTTGTTCGTGGGAAAAACAAGCATCTTCTCAATGCTTCTATAAGGAAAAGATTCTCTGGTGAGGTGGCCTCCGATCGGTTTGGATCTTACTCATTTTTCTGATTTAGTGGTATCATCCTAACCTCCTCACCTTATCCTCTTCAACTTATAAAAGGAGAGGAGCTCTCATGGAGAAAGTTGGATTGGAAATTTGGCTTGAGATTGTTAGCTTGGTTAGAGTGGCTTTGAGTTTTTCCTTATCAAGATAGATTGTGAGTGACTTTCATATCTATAGTCTCTTGGAGCAGAAGTGTGTGGGAAGCAAGGAACTGTTGGAAGGGACCTTACAACATCAAGGCATCTGGTTGTATTCTCCTTTTCATATTTATAATACAGTAATATATTTCTTTCCCATAAAATTTTCATTATTTTATTGTATGACTCCTTGATCAAATACATAGGTTTTGTTGAGTATACGTTGTTGCTTTCACTTCGTTGGCTTGTGTCTATTTACAGGTTCAGCATCCCATAAGCCTTGGAATGGAGCGAGGACGACACTAGCGAGGACAAACAATGTTTAAAAGGTATGTCATTTATCTCTTGTTAGTTAGTATGCTTGATAATTAAAATTTAGGGAAAGTTTTATATTCTGTCTTGTTTTGTTCTAGTTTTGGGGTGAAACTAGGGAGATCTGTTTGTGTCCACACTTACCGATTAGTTTGATTAAAAAATTGGTGACTCCACTAGATTTGATTTAGAAACTCCTACAAGATTGAAAAAAATAAATAACGATCTCCACAAATCTCTAATCTAGGGTACACAACACACCCTTCAAAAATTTTGAATTTTAGGGTACCACTTTCTCTTTTGTTATTTTTCATTTCTTAGTGTTTTGTTTTTTGAACTACAATTTTGTCTTCTTTAAGTTCCTGCTGTAACGTCCCCTAGCCTAACTGAGGGACATTGCTTGTGGAAAATACACATAAATTTGAAACTTTCTTGTTGTTCCATTTCCTGTAGCTTACTAGCTACGATTTATTCACATTTTTAACCAGATTTTGATACCCAAAAGATTAAATGCATCTATAACATTCTAAATAATCATGAATGAAGCTAATAAACTCATTCACAATAACAAATAAACCATTCACATATGCATAGTTAAGCACAACAATTAAACTCATGAAATAACTAAAAAATAGATAAACACTTATTTTTTTAAAATACTTGCGCAACCAAAAACCTGGGAAGGATGTTCCACCCAACCGTAGACTTGTTGTTCCAGATCTCAATAGCAAGTCACCCTCGAGCTGGGTATAGGAATTCACAAGAGAAGGGTGCCTCTCACAATCCACTCACAACTCACTATCACACAACCCATTGGTATTCTCCTACATCTATCCCAAATTTCTTCCATCTCTTTTCCTCTTAACCCGCCCAACCTAAGCAATGTACCCTTTCACTGCTCTCAGTCCATCAAGTGTCCCATTCATTTATCAAGGTCTCTTTGGCTCATGTAACTATGAATCTGTTTGTTGGGAACTCAAGGGAACTCACTGCCAGGAAAACTACAAGCAACCAACAACAAACACTTATTGTTTCAGTGCAACTGACTCAGGAGTTCACTCTTCAGGCCTGACAACCTGGTTCTTCAATTTCTAGCTCCAAAATTCTCAACATATGTGCCAACATGCTCTTGAATTTTCCCTGCCTTCTTGTTCTAGCTCTAGTGCTCTTTTTCCCTGCTCCTTGCTTGTCATTCATGCCAAAACTGAATGTGAAAAATTGCGTAATTCCCCCATACGAATTTCCTTTATTTTCTCAAGAAAATTGATTGCTCACTCTATCCAATGTTGATTGCTTTAGCCCCATGCTTCCAATAACTATGGGATGTGACTCTCATACCCACCCTTTTACATGAGTTTAGTGATTGGGTTCCCATACACTTAAATAAAAAATTAGAATTTATCCCCAATGATAATATAATTCAGGAAAATGGGTTGA
This sequence comes from Picea sitchensis, assembly GCA_010110895.2. Taxonomy (NCBI): domain Eukaryota; kingdom Viridiplantae; phylum Streptophyta; class Pinopsida; order Pinales; family Pinaceae; genus Picea; species Picea sitchensis. The sequence continues at coordinate 22,019 of SNQJ01S0102794.1, forward strand.
AGTAATACCCATAATTAATTCTCCCCCTTAAACCCCTCTTAGACACTCTATTCTCTTATGGAAAACTCAGCCTCCATTGTTGTCCATATTCCTAGCAGCTAGCATCACATTATTTTTATTAAAAACAAAAAATACATTTCGCATATTATATCGCTTGGCCATAGCTATATTCATATCTACATTATGAATTAAATAAATTGGGGATTATAGTGGGGATGTTACATTCCCCCTCCCCTACAATTGTGCACCTTTCTTGGTGCACAGTACCATGCCAAAATACATATAAAATTTTACATCACAATATTAAGAAAATAAAACAAAAAATCTACAATTTTTACTCTCCAATAGTAGTTTGAACCATAACCTCTTGTTCTTCTCAACTTGTCGACCCAAGGAATGTGCCCCTTTCAATGCCTTCAGTCCATCGAGCTTCACTATTCTTTTATTAGGGTTATTAGCACAGGTGTTGGGATAAGAAAAAGGTATAAATATTCTCCTTGTTACTTTGGTTTTTGATATATTCTTTGTTGACTTTTTTATTAGTTTGAAGTAATTAGGGAAGAAAATAATTAAAAATATTTTGAAAATAATATTAAATAATATTAGATATTTTCTAAACTTTGGGTTTGAATTGCTTTGATTTTATGCAGAAATGGGCAATTGTTGTTAATCGAGGATAATCAAGAAGATAATAAAGATGCACAGACCGTTGAAGATTAAAGAAATCAGGCACAAGACGGCTCAAGGAAGATTGATTTTTTTATCTTGAGATCTTCATAAAATAGTAAAAGCAATCCTAAGGATCTCTTGATCCTCAGGATAGCTTAATTCACTTGTCTTATTGTAATATATATAGAATAGTGAACGATAGAGAGGGTGTGTCAAAATTTTGATCTCTTAATTGTTGGTACTCTGCACAACAACCCAATTGTAAATGACTTATCAATTATGGAATTAATGGAAGTTTCAAGCATTTTGACCATTCTCATGTATAGAGTTTTTCATAACAGTATCTTTTGAAGACCGTGGGCCTAGCCGACAAGAGCTACTGTCTTATCTGTATTTTTATAGATTATGTGGTAATTATGTTGTTGATATTTCCTTCAACAGTTAGAAAAAATCCAGTAATGTGTTGTTTCTTTTATGAATTGATTGTGTTATTCCATTCACAGAGATTAGACGTTCTATTTGGAAATTACCGATTCTTGTTCCGTTACTGATTATTGTCAATTTATCGCTTGTTGATTCTTTTCATTAAAGTTTCCATTTGTTGTTCCTTCTTAAATCTTAACAGATCATTGTTCCTTTCAAATAGGTTGATTAATCATTGTTCTTTGAGAGATTGATTCATTGGCACTTTTGTAGATTAAATTGTTGTTTTTCGGATAGAGTTCAATAATTAATTGATGTTTCTTTTCAGGGTGTGTTACTGATCAGAATACATTTCCTTTTGATTGAGTCATTAGTTTTAGATTCTATAGTTAATGTGTGAAGAACTTGATTGTTACAGTAATTTATATGAATCCAGTTTCGTTGTAAATGAACTATCTACACGATTTAAACCTCTACAGCTTATCTGCATAGATTTTGCTGACAATCTTGAAAGAAGAAGATGAATCCTCAGTTGATAAAATTAATGTTAAACTAAGGTTTTTTTTAGGACATATTTAACACCCAACATTTTGGCGTCGTTGATGGGGATATTTTCAAGGATAGTATAGGTTGCGTCTCTGAAAGGATGAGGTATTAAAAATGGAAGGTAAGAACCTGCACATGTAACAAGTAAAATGCTTGTGCCAACGCCTACCTTTAATTGATGCATAGAAGTTACATAGCTGCATAGAGATTGAGTCAATGTGTATGACTAAGAAGAAAGAACCTGAAAAACAAAAACCCTTACCGAAAACTACAAAATCCCAGGGCTCGACGGCCCTTGGAAGGAGCACTTTTATAGACAAAAGTATTCGAAAGGTTGAATCTCAAGCCTCGGTTGGACCTCGAAAAGGTTCTACCCAAGTCCCTCAACCAGCAGACTCACCAACTACAGCTCATGTTGAGGTTCATAGCAGAACTGAAGGAACTGAACAAAGTTTCCAAAGTACACACACTCCACTTTTCAGTCCTTTAGGCAAGGGAAATTCTTGTAATTTGAGAGAAGGAGAAGGGGAAATCAGTGGAGTTGTTGAGGCAAACCCACAACCATTTGAATTTGGATCTCATGTGATTCTGGCAGGAGAAGGAAAACTTGGAATCCTAGACATAGGTAGTGTGGAAAAACCTCCTAAGGGACCAAGTAATCATCCACCCCGAGAAGAGCACCCAGACCAAGAGATCCCTGAGGGTTATTGGCACATTTTTTACCAAATGGCACATCAAAATCAGTCACGACCATAGTCCCAGATTACCACTTTGGAATATCCTACAATTGATTTGGTTGTTAAAGCCCCAATAAAATCCATTCCACAACAGAATATTCCAACCTTCAATGGATTGATCTCAGAGGATCCTGATGTGTTCTTATTCAAATTTGATATCTTGTGTAGAGGCTATGACTATACCTTTGAACCCCATAAACTAAAGTTATTTCCTTCCACTTTGAAAGGGGCAGATTTACGATGGTTTATGGGACTAGGGAGAGGAACTATAAATTGATGGGACAAAATGAAACATGCCTTCCTTACAAAATACCAAGACTACTATAGAACCAGGGATTTAAAGGATGAAATATTTAAAATGGTTGCAAAAGAAAATGAAGCACTAGAAGAATATGTTGAAAGATTTCAATATAACCTGCAAAGATCACCTTATGGGACACTACCAGGTGAGGTACTTAAAGCCACTCTAATAAAAGGTATGAAGGATGAATGGGTAGAGACGTTACATTTGATGGGAAAAGGAAATATCTATCAAGAAATGTATGATGAAATTGTCCAATTGTGTATTTAGTGTTCACGCAGTAGTACACAAACCGGATCAAGAATACAAGGTCCGACCACCAGAAGTAGTAACATTACTAGTGGGAGTGTCACCCGAGCATAAATTGGTAATCTTTTGGAAAATTTTAAAACTGACATTTTGGGTACTCTGACTACGTAATTGGATGTTCTACAGGCTAAACAGAGACAGGAAAAAGTAGAACAATCGTTGGCTATATTTTTTCCATGGTGTAGGAAGAAACATAGTCCAAGGGAATGTCCCTTGTACATGGTTCAAACCTACGCTATATGTGCCAAATATCATGCGACAGAACAATGTCCATCACTTCCAGGACAAAAAGTCATCTTTAAAGAAGCATAATAAGAAACCGAACCGGTATATCTGATGGTTCAGCGTTGCCAATGGCAGGCTCATCCCCCAAGTATGCTACAAGATCCTTCTTCTTTCTTTCCTAGACAATGTCATCAGCAACATAATCCTGGAAATACATGGTAGGGCCAACCATTTGTTAATCCCACCTGCCAGTCCCAAGAATATCCTACTACAACTTGGCCAAATCAATCGTTTGCCACTCCTACTTGGCCTAACCTGCAGTACTCTACCCCATTTTGGAAAAATTCAAATAATAGTCCCTATCCTTCATAGTGGACTAGCACGGTTGCCCAAACTCCCAATTGGACTCAAAACTGGCAGCGCCCCATGGGACTGGCAATCAACCTATGAGAATGGTTCCTCAAGCTCAACCCACTTTACAAGATCCACTTCAATTTCCCCAAAATCTCCAACCTCAAGTACGCCCCCAACTACTAGCTCAACCCAACCCGAATCCTAATAACAGACCAATCCAGCTCGTGCAAATTGTTGAGAATTTTGAATGTGAAACAAACACTATAGGATGCAACGAGCTTCAGTTAAGGTAGGGGCGTGTAATTTCTTTTGAGGAAAGTAACATTCAACAAGAACAAGAGAACGAGAAAGATAGACAACCAACAATAAACCCATCGATTGTGGTTATAATAGAAGAAGTAGAACAGGGGAAAACACAATCGAGCAACTAAATTAGGATAAAGACATAATTTCTTCTCCTCTGTTCCCTGAAAGGCTAATGATAGCTAAACTAGTTGTATATCCCAACTTTGATATCATCGGGAAACTAAAAAAATTATGTGTTAAAATCCCACTCCTACAAGCTCTACAAGATATTCCTATTTATGCGAAAACAATTAAAGAATTGTTTGGAAAAAAGCCCGCAAAAAAAACTAAGAATCCAACAACTGTTCATGTGGTAGGAGCCTTATCCGATCTTATTTTAGGCAAACAAGAGCCAGTCAAATACGCAGACCCAGGAAATCATGTGGTAACAGTTCAGATACAGGGTTGTTATTTCCCAAATACACTAGTGGATTTGGGAGCAACCATCAATATTCTAACCATCGAGACCTGTAACATCCTGGGTATCACCTCCTACTACCCAACTTCAACTTTGTTAGAATTGGATGATAGATCGGTGGTTAAACCGGAAGGCACATTACCAAACATATCAATCTAAGTCAACTCTTGGGAATACCCAACTCATTTCCTAGTTATTAACCCAAGAATCAGACTAGATGGTGTTAAGAACCAAATACCAATATAGCATAGAAAAACCTCAGAATAAGTACTCAACGCCTTGAAAAAGAGAGAAATTCAGATAATAAGACTCTTTGAGGGGGCAACCTCCTTATGCCCACAGAAATGTACAATTCCAATATGATTCCAAATGAAAATGTCTCCTTGGTATATATAGGAGACTAGGAGGTATAATTACAACTAATGAAATAAATCCGACATAAATAAAATAACATTACTAATGTAATATGCCCCAATTAAGGGGTAATGAGCCACTATTTAGGGCTTAACATGCCCCTCCCCTTGAGACAAGTGTTGTCTGCAACGCTTGAGTAACTTTGGATGCTTATGTATAAAAGAATCATCTTCCCAAGTGGAATCTACAGCGGGTAGTTTCCTCCATTTAATGAGATACTCTGAAATGGATATGTTCCTCAGCTGGTGAATTCTTGTGTCAGTGATGGCTTCTAGCTCCAATATGATTTTTCCTTCCTCGTCAAGTTCTGGCAATATAGCTTGAACTGGGATCTTGTCACCTATAACCTTCTTTAAACATGAAACATGGAAAA
>SNQJ01S0102794.1:27142-57887 GCA_010110895.2 Picea sitchensis
ACCAATAAATGATAAGTTCATGTAACATTAGACACAAACTAGAAAGAAACAGGCCAAGCTTGTCATATTAATGAGAATAATGACAGCAGTACTTACAATCGTATATGTGAGTGCGACAGCTTCGTCAAGTCCTCTTCGTCTAACCCTTGCCTAAAAGATCCACAACCTGGATGACAGCAGCTTCAATGATTGCTCTCCTTTGGTTGGCTGTAAGTTTCCTCCAAGATCATAAGTTCCATATGCTCAATTCTTCTCCAATCAGCTATGTTCCCACACCACTTATGAGATCATAAGTTTGGTGTAATTCTTCATTTTGCAGCTCCCTTTCACCATTAGAAAGATTGCTTATATAGCCTTGGAGAGGCTCAACAATCTTGAGATATCCTTGGGGAAGGTGAGGATTTTCCTCCTTCAGTTGAGGACCTGCCCTAAGATCATGGCTTGATCAGGGATTCGAGCTCAACTGCCTTCCAAGAATGAAAAGAAGCTTCCCCCATTCATCTCAACAGCTTAACAACCTCCCAGAATAGGTAGCGCTCCCTCAAAAGGGCCATCAGAGCGTTGTAGCGCCCCTTAGTAAGCTTTAGGGGGCGCCAGCGCTCTCAAAATCTATAACGCTCTCTCAAAAGGGCCTGGGAGCATTATAACGCTCCCTGACAGTGTATGGGGGAGCGCCGGCGCTCCGAGATAGTGTAAGGGGGAGCGCTCCTCTCCAAAACTCAGTTTTTGAGGTGCTTTCATATGGCAAAAGGTTGTTTGACTTCAGTAGATCAGCTCTACTCCTTCAAATCAGATGTTTGAGGTGTTTCAAGTGTCCTTCTCATGTCGTTATTGTGATAGCATGATTCAACAACATTTGCGACACTTGCGACAAGTGAGAGGCATATGCGACACTTATCCAGTTGAGTGATTTTGAGGTGTAACAGAAATCCACTTCCTACTGGAAGGGTTCTAAGAGGGGAAATTCATACTCACTCTGTTGAAACACAAACAAATTTCCATGTCCCCTTGGATTTAGCTGAAACAAGAAATTAGACAGATGCTCCAATAACAGTAGAAAAAGTTGTTCAGATAGAAGGGGTGCTTCATTCCTCTAAACATGATGCCACTATCAGAAGACTGGAAGCAGAATTGGAACAATCCCAATAGACCTTAAGCCAATGCCGAAATGAAATGGTGCTAGTAACAGAGCATCATAAAATTATCAAACAACTTCAAGCAATGTCAACAACTGAAAATGAAACCTTTGTTGATCTCAGCAGAGCAAGAGAAAAGGTAAAGAAGGTGTAGGGTCAGCTTGATGGAGCTTTGGAGAAAATAAAAAATATTTTCTCTATTTATTCTGATATATTAGCTTGCAGGGCTCCTGCTAATAATTATGCCCTATTTTTGTTGGAACGATATATGTTATTAAAAGTGAAAGTAATTAGGGCAGAAACACCTTCTGAGTTTGCCACTATCTCTGATTTTGTTTCATGTTTCAAAGAACAAGATGATGTAGTAAAATACTTTTTCTATGAATTATACCTTCATAATTTCATTTTAGAAGAAAACAGAGATGAGAACCCCAATCCATTCACTTGGGATATCCAGTTTCAGGCCTTTTTATCTTTTTCCAAAAATCAAGTCAGATGGGCCAAGGCACATAAGGTCTTTATGAAAAGAGAAAAAGGGCTAGACCTATGGGTTAGAGGAGAACCTTCTAAACCCTTTGATACCATTATGCAAGACAGAGCATTCCTGAGGAGGGAAAAGGTTGTGGAATCCTTAGCTCCCATCTGTAGAAATGTTATATATTCAGGGCTGCAGTACTTTGGAGAAATTAGAGAAGAAGCCCTTTTTGCTGCCAAATTAAGATGGAATGTCTCTTCAAACGAAATCAAGAACATGGAACCATTTTGTTTTAGGAATTTTCAAGTAGTTGCTCTCATATTAGAAAGGTATGTCAATATAATCATGGAAGCAGGGCCTTCCTGGATTGGATGTAGGTACAGTGCCCCCATTATTTGGTATCCTCCAGAGGGTTATCAATGTGTTTATGAACTCCGTAAGAAACATGAAGAATCTTCTTTTGAAGAACTTAAAGTTAAGCATGGTTTCTGTAGGTACAGAGAAGAGACCTCTCCACCCTATATTCTCACTGCCCTGCATATAAAATGTCTTGTTGCATGAGGACATGCAAAAAGGTAAGCTGGGGGGTATGTTGGGGTAAGAAAAAGGTATAAATATTCTCCTTGTTACTTTGGTTTGTGATATATTCTTTGTTGACTTTTCCATTAGTTTGAAGTAATTAGGGAAGAAAATAATTAAAAAGCTTTTGAAAATAATATTAAATAATATTAGATATTTTCTAAACTTTGGGTTTGAATTGCTTTGATTTTATGCAGAAATTGGCAATTGTTGTTAATCAAGGATAATCAAGAAGATAATAAAGATGCACAGAGCATTGAATATTAAAGAAATCGGGAGATGGTTCAAGGAAGATTGATTTTTTTATCTTGAGATCTTCATAAAATAGTAAAATCAATCCTGAGGATCTCTCAATCCTCAAGATAGCTTAATTCACTTGTCTTATTGTAATATATATAAAAGAGTGAACGATAGAGAGGGTGTGCCATAATTTCGATCTCTTGATTGTTGGTACTCTACACAACAACCTAGTTGTAAATGACTTATAAATTATGGAATTAATGGAAGTTTCAAGCGTTTTGACCATTTCTGTGTACTGAGTTTTTCATAACAATATATTCTGAAGACCGTGGGCCCAGTCGATAGGAGCTATTGTCTTATTTGTATTTTTATAGATTTTGTGGTAATTATGTGGTTGATATTTCCTTCAGCAATTAAAACAAATTCATTAATGTGTTGTTTCTTTTATGAATTGATTGTGTTATTCCATTCGCAGAGATTAGACGTTCTATTTGGAAATTACCGATTCTTGTTCCATTACGATTGTTGTCAATATCGCTTACTGATTCTTTTCATTAAAGTTTGCATTTGATGTTCCTTCTTAAATCTTAACAGATCGTTGTTCCTTTCGAATAGGTTGATTAATCATTGTTCTTTGAGAGATTGATTCATTAGCGCTTTTGTAGATTAAATTGTTGTTTCCGAATAGAATTCAATAATTAATTGATGTTTCTTTTCAGGGTGTGTTACTACTCATAATACATTTCCTTTTGATTGAGTCATTAGTTTCGGATTCTGTAGTTAATGTGTGAAGAACTTGATTGTTACAGTAATTTAGATGAATCCAGTTTCGCTGTAAATCAACTATCTACACGATTTAAACCTCTACAACTTATCCACATAGATTTTGTTGACGATCTTGAAAGAAGAAGACGAATCCTCTGTTGATAAAATTAATGTTAAACTAAGGTTGTTTTTAGGACATCTTTAACACCCAACAATAGGTACCTAAGAATTGGAGTTGTGGTTCCGAAACTCTAGCTACCCAAAAATGGAGTCTTGCATTTTTAGCTTCTATTTTCTTCAAAATTGGAAAATTTTGTGAGTATTCCTCCCGCGTAGTTTCTTCATGCTCCCAAGTTGCATCTTCAGGACCATAGCAGGTTGTTAAGTACCTAAATATATCTAAAAATAAATCTCAAAATAAATCCACAATATCAACAAGAATAATCCAAACCATTCACCAAAATACTGAACACAAGAAATAGTCAAAACCCTTCAGGTAGGGTAACACCATATATTGATCCTTAAGGAAGGATAACACTCCTCAACCAATGCTTGATACATTCAAAATATTCTTCACTATGTTTCATTGCATTGCTTACACTTTTGTATATAGCTCTCTCTATCTCCTAGGAACCTTCTAGAGAGCCTTCTCACATTTATTACATTTAACTACCATAGTGGGGCTTTATTAATATAGTGGACCTAGTCCACCTTAACATTGAATGAACACTTTCTCATATATTAAATGACTTCCACTAATAATAAATAACAACATCCCAATTGGGTACCTCCCTAGGTACCCCATATTACCTCCCTAGGTATACTACACTCCATCCCCCTTCACATGTTTCGTCCTTGAAACATGATAAGAAACCATATAATATGACTGGCTAAGCAATGTAGCCAACTGGTACCATGTATGACCATCCATCCATCCCAATGGAAGTTTAACATGATGTCCATATGCTTCCTTGTCACCATGATCTTGCTCTGCATCATGTTGGGGTTGCCATGGGATTGTTTCTTTAGCTTGAGCTCCTCCCGTAGTGTCGATAGTCCTTCATGCACCTCTTGATAGGTTTTATGTCCGATGCCCTACTATTGCATAAATGTGTTGATTCACATGCCCTTGCTTTGATGACTGTTGTGTCTCTATATGATGTGGATGGCGATATACAACAACTGTAGGAAACTGTTCTTTTTTCTTCAAATCTGCAACACTTTGTGCCTTTGAGTCAATGACCTCCTTAGCTTCCTGATTATGTCCTTCCTGCAGTTTTTCTTCATCTCCTTCTGTATACTCTGCCTCTGATTCAACTTCAGACTTGACAATAACTTCCTTGCTAGCCTCCATGGGCCCATCTTTCTTACTAAGAGACACATCCTGCAATGTGATTTTCTTTTTCTTGTACCACAACTTCAAAAACTTCTTTTGCACATTAATATTAATGGTACACATTGATTATATCCAAGGATATCCCAAAACAATTTCCACTTCATCCATATCCATAACATAAAAATCTGAATGCAACACATATTTATCCATGGCAATTTTCAAATCTTTAACAATTTGAACATTTTCACCCTCAACCTGTGTGATTTGAATATTCTTTATTGGAACTTGCAATCTATTAACCAACTAAACATTGATAAAATTTTGTTGGCAATTGGGGTTAATAGAAATAATGACATTTTCTTTATGAATACAACCATGAACTTGTAATATAGATTTTCCAGATGAAAATAAACTCTTGGTGATGTATTTATCCTTACTCTGTGTATGAGACCACTTGTCTAAAAGTAATTTTTCAAGTGCTTCCTCAGAAAGTGACATCCACTCAGAATGGTGAAATGATTGCCACCATATGAGAGCATCAACTTTGAAACCCCGGTCTACAAAAGATTTCCACTTCCCTTTCCATAATGACTTGTGAGATTGTATAAATTATTCAATACTAGGGCCATCATATCTTCCAGTAAAAAATAACATGCTTGGAATAAATATTTAACAAAAACTAAAGTTAAAAGTATCTTACTGCAGAAAATCGCGGCTTTTTCTGGAAAAACCCTGGAAAAACTATTGAATTTAAAATGCTCATAACTCTACTTCTCGGACTCTGTTTCAGCTGATTGTTTTTTTGAAATTGGGTATTTTTCCAAGAGGAATTCAAATACCCAATTTTTTTAGCCAATTTCTGCTAAAACAAATTCAGATATGAACCTGGAGTGCGCCAACCTTTTTTTTTTTTTTTTAAATCTGCAAAAAGAGCCAAAAAATTCTCCCCTTCTTTGGCCAAGGAAAGTGCTCTGATACCACTTGTTAATTACCTGAATAGATTTGAAGATAAATCTCAAAACAAATCCACAATATCAACAAGAATAATCCAAACCATTCACCAAAATACTGAACACAAGAAATAGTCAAAACCCTTGAGGTAAGGTAACACCATATATTAATCCTTAAGGAAGGATAACACTCCTCAAGCAATGCTTGATACATTCACAATATTCTTCACTATGTTTCATTACATTGCTTACACTTATTTATATAGCTCTCTCTATCTCCTAAGAACCTTCTAGAGAGCCTTCTCACATTTATTACATTTAACTACCATAGTGGGCCTTTATTAATATAGTGGACCTAGTCCACCTTACATTGAATGACCACATTCTCATATATTAAATGACTTCCACTAATAAAAAATAGTCACATTCTCATTGGGTACCTCCCTAGGTACCCCATATTACCTCCCTAGGTATACTACACATGTCCATTGAACCTTTACTAGCCCTGTGAATTTTTTCTTGAGCACTTTGACTTTCCCATCTAGGATGCATACTGGTTCCATCCAGAAATCCCCTTTGTTTTCTACCTTCCACTTCAATCATGGGGGGTTGATATTCTTATTTCTTGTTGTCCAAGGCTACATAAATCCTTGGCATGCTTCCTCCCATACCTTCAACTATTTCAGCCTCCTAAATGTTATAGGAAATCCTCACCCTTTATCCATTGTGAGGGAAATCCCTTTACAAGTGATTCCCCTCACATCCCCAACATTATACAGACTGCTACCTTGGCATTTTCCCAAAAGAATCAGATGTCTTGTGCTCATTTCGGGTTAATTATCCTTGTTGATTTGCTTGGGAGTTGATCTTGAAAAAGGGTGGCTTAAAACCTTTCTTCCTTTGATACCTCTTTCCTTTCATCTTGTCATTCCAAGTCTTTTGGAAGATTGGCCTCCCTCTGCTATGCTCATAAAGATGTTTTTCTCTCCTTATGGATTCCTCCAAAGTCTTGGGGTTATCATATTGCATCTTGTCATTGTAGAAGGAGGGTAACCCACTAAGAAACCTTTGGATTTTGAGTTTCTCATCTTTTATGAACTCCACATACTTTAAAAATTCCAAGAATATTTTATCATGTTCATCCATTATCATGCTTCCCAGCTTGAGTTCAAAGAATTGTTTCATCTTTCTCTCATAGTAATGCTTAAAAAAAAAATCTCTTGGAAATATCCTTTAAACTGCCTTAATGAGATCTTCTTCTCATTAAGGTGTCTGGCTTGCTTAAGCTAATCCCACCACATGGTTTCCTTTCCTTGCAAGTGGTAGGTTGCAATTCTTGTTTCTACCCTTGAGGGGTAATCATGTAGCTGGAAATATTTCTTCATTTCCAACATCTAAGCCTCAACCTCTTCTCTCTTCCTATGCTCACCATTGAAATTTGGTGTCTTGATCTTCATAAGTTCACCTTGCAAGATGTCTCCCTCATTCCTTCTCCTATGTCTCCTAACAGGAGACACACTTGGGATGCTCCCTGGCCCTAAACTAACATGGGCTCTCCTAGTGGATTTCTCTAGGGAATGGTGGTGATTACTCCTACTTTTTGACTTCCCATCATTCCCATGTTCATCCCTTCTGCTATGGGATTTGGATGTTGTCACTTGTATAGCATTGGCTTCTTGCTTTGTGCATAAGTCCTTGTTGGCTTGCTTTTGTAGCATGTTCAATTTTTGTAGTATCTCTTCCCGAGCTTTCATGATATTTGCATTATCAACCCTATAACTCTGCACTTTGAAGGATCCTCATAGTTATAGGCTCCTACATGTATCTTCTTCCATTAAATTTGGTCTCAACATTTCCCATGATGACATGCATACCTTGTTTCCCATGATGACATGCAGACCTTTGGATTCCTCTTCATGACTGTAGGACCCCTGGGCATCTTCCATAGTTGTAATTCTGATACAAGAACCAAACTACCTTTTCGAACCTCTAAATTCTACATACAATCTTTTTAAAATACTTATGAAACCAACTACTTGGGAAGGAAATTCCACCCAACCATAGACTTGTTGTTCCAGATCTCAACAACAAGTCATCCCTAAGTTGGGGATAAGAATTCACAAGAGAAGGGTGCCTTTCATAGTCCACTCACAACTCACTATCACACAACCCATTTGTATTCTCCTATAGATATCTTGAATTTCTTTCAACTCTCTTCCTCTTGACCTGCCAAACCCAAGGAATGTAACCCTTCACTACTCTCATTCCATCGACCATCCCATTCATTTATCAGGGTATCTTTGGCTCAGGTAACTAGGAATCTCTCTGCTGGTAACTCAAGGGAAATCACTACCAGGAAAACTACCAACAACTAATAACAAACACTTGTTGTTACAATGCAACTCACTCAAAATTTCACTCTTCAGGCCTGACAACTTGGTTCTTGAATTTCCAACTAAAAAACACTCCACATATGCTCCAACATGCTCTTGAATTCACCCTGCCCTCTTGTTCTAGCTCTGGTGCTCTTTTCCCCTACTCCTTACTGGTTTTTCATGCCAAAACTGAATGTGAAAAACTACCTAATTCCCCCATACGAATTTCCTCTATTTTTGCAAGACAAGTGATTGTTCATTCTTCCCAATGTTGATTGCTTCAGCCCCATGCTTCCAATAACTATGCGATGTGACTCGCACACCTACCCTCTTACATGAGTTTAATGATTGGACTCTCATACACTCAAACAAAAAATTAGAAGTTATCCCCGATGATAATAAAATTCAAGAAAATGGGCTGAAGTAATAATTAATTTCCCCCTTTGGACCCCTCTTAGACACTCTCTTCTCTTGTGGAAAACTCAACCCCCATCTTTGTTCATATTCCCAACAACTCGCATCACATTATTTTTATTAAAATCAGAAAATACATTTCGCATATTACGTCTCTTGGCCATAGCCACATTCATATCTACATTATGCATTAATTAAGCTGGGGATTATAGTGGGGATGTTACACCTATGTTTTTGTTTGTTTTTACTTCATATCTAAAGCTTAAGAAAAATAAATCTCATGTTTGCATAAAAAAAAGAAAAGAAAATAAATAGATTTGAAAAAAGCTTAAAACAAGAAGTTTTCAAAAGTAATGATGAGACAATTGGGAATGGGGGAAAAAAGAGTGAGCCAAAACAACTAAACTTCCTACCTTGATGCAAGCGTTAAAGAAACACCAATGAAATATCAGTCCTGGGGGTGTTAGAACCAAGAAATATGCGTAAACATGTAATGAAACCCAATCGATTTAAACTCCTATGCCTAAATCAATAAACAATAAATCAAAGAAAGAAAGAACCAAGAGAGAGACAAGAGACATGTGTTTACGTGGTAAAACCCTAATGCGGGGAAACATCCATGTAAGTTGGTCTTTTCATTCTTCAAGTAAAATCTCCAATCTTACAAGAGCATCCCTCTACAAGTGCCTTAGAGCACATACATTCACTACAATATCAATATGATCTCCTTCACCTCCTTTATATATGAGAGAGTGAAATGAAAATAAATCCCATGATGCATGTGGGATAAACCCTTTTACAATATAATGAGTTATTGAAGAATAAATTTACAAAAGACCACTAGGCATTCATTAGCACATTCTAAAATTCCCCCTTGATGATGACTAGAGGTCTAGAATCACAGTTGGAGGAAGATGTCATTAACTAACTAAACTCCTATGCATGCATCAGTAAACAATAAATAAAAAAATCAAGAACCAAGAGAGAGACAAGAGACAAGTGTTTATGTGTTAAAACCTCAATGCGGGGAAACATCCACAGAAGATGGTCTTTGTATTCTTCAGGTAAACTCTTCAATCTTACAAGACAAGAGAACACTCAAGTATGGAGTTTATATGGGATCCATACAACCATATGGATGATATAGCTCGAGGACTCATAGGGTTNCATACATTCACTACAATATCAATATGATCTCCTTCACCTCCTTTATATATGAGAGAGTGAAATGAAAATAAATCCCATGATGCATGTGGGATAAACCCTTTTACAATATAATGAGTTATTGAAGAATAAATTTACAAAAGACCACTAGGCATTCATTAGCACATTCTAAAATTCCCCCTTGATGATGACTAGAGGTCTAGAATCACAGTTGGAGGAAGATGTCATTAACTAACTAAACTCCTATGCATGCATCAGTAAACAATAAATAAAAAAATCAAGAACCAAGAGAGAGACAAGAGACAAGTGTTTATGTGTTAAAACCTCAATGCGGGGAAACATCCACAGAAGATGGTCTTTGTATTCTTCAGGTAAACTCTTCAATCTTACAAGACAAGAGAACACTCAAGTATGGAGTTTATATGGGATCCATACAACCATATGGATGATATAGCTCGAGGACTCATAGGGTTTAGGCTACAAATCAATACCATAAACTACTCACACTCCCTCACACCTCACTTCTTAAAGGGCCTCCTTCACCTCTATTATATAGGAGAGAGAGAAAGGAGAGATTACGCAAGACATGCAAATATAACCATGCGAACACATGCATGGAAAAGCATATCTATGAAAACACATGTGAGGATGTGCATAACCATGTAAACACATGTGAGGACATGCATAACTTAGAGATAGCCATGCAAACACATGCATTGACATGCGTGGACAAGATAATGAGTTGTTGAAGAATAACATTACAAAAGATTACTAGGCATTCATTACCACATTCTAACATTCCCCCATAATGATGACTAAAGGGATAGAATCACAGTTGGAGGAAGATGTCATTAACTAACATTCCCCCTTGATGACAACTTCAAACATCCTATAGAACTAACAGAGATAAATGCTAACTTCACTGATGTCAAGGATAAGTTATGAAGAGGAACAATGTAGAAGACCATCCATAAGTTGCAACCAAGTCCTCAATAAGATGCAAGGATAAGACACTTGCCATTGTAAAGAACCAATGAAAAATGACCAAAAACTAGGTCCTCAATAAGGTGCAAGGAGAAGACACTTGCTACTGTCTAGAATTAATGCAAAATGGCCAATAACCAGGTCCTCAATGTCCTCATGTGTTGTTGCAAACAATGATCCAATGGTTTGGGTGCATAACAATCCACGTGCCAATCCATGTTGTGGACCAGAGTGCATAAAGTCCATTGTAAAAGTAGAGTTGAAATCCATAAGCAACAATGCCCTCAAATAATAAATGAACCACGATATGATTCACAAGTACTAGATCTGCAAAAATCTTCACTTCCCTAGCAATGATCTACTAGTGTCACACCCTCAAGTGCGATATGCCTGTGTGGTTGTAGATATGAATGGAAAGGATGTAGATCTGCAAAAAAAGTGAGATGTCAAGACCCCACATCTGCAAGAATATCCCAACAACAAAGAATGACCATACACAAAGAGATATCACCGAGCAGAGAATATGGCACGACCAAAACCCTCAGATCACTGAAAACACCTCAGATCTGCTGCTAAAACCCTCAGATCTCTACAAAAAAAATTGGATCATTGTAAAACACCTCATATCTACTATGAAAACCCTAACCTCGACTTCTAAAACCCTTGGATTTGCTGTGAAAACCCTTTGCTCATTGCTAAAACCCTTGGATTTGTTGTGAAAACCATCGACTTGTTGCTAAAACCATGGTCTCCCTGCTCAAACCCTTGGATCTGTTGTGAAAAACCTTCACTCTATGCTAAAACCCTCAACTCTATGTTAAAACCCTCAGCTAGCTGTAAGAAGGTCAAATCGACCTCTAAAGAGTGAGATCGCCCTCCCAACAAGCAAAATGTTGCAAAACTTGGACAGATTGGCCTCCTCGCAAGCAAAATGTTGTAAAACTTGGACGAATTGGCCTTTAAATAGTGATATCGGTGGTCCAAAGGGAAAATTAGCGTACAAAAGAAGTTTAGATCTGAGGAAAAATGATCGTCCAACAACAAATCGACCTTAAGAGATGCAAATCGCCCCCTCAATGAGTAAGAACGTGATTGTGCGATTGTGAAATTCACCCCCCACAACAGATCGATCGCTCAGACAATGGATTGGCCTCTCCAAGATGCCAATCCCCCCCTCAATTAGTTAAATCATGATGCAACTGAGAAATCCGCCCCTTACACCTGTAAATTTACTAAAAAAATGTGATTGTGCACTTGCAATTGAAAAAAAAGGGTCTTACAACAAAAAAAGTGTTTGTATAGTGATTTGGAGGAAAAAAGGGCGTCCATACAACAAAATGGGGTCATATGGTTCGTATGAGCAACAAAGAAGAGAGAGATTAGGATGGGTAGATAGATGGCGAAAAAACGAACCCACAAAAAAATATTTCACCAAAAAAGACCTCCAGAATCAAAAGTTATCAGCTTCAAAAAAAATGGCTAGGCTTAGTAAAAAATGTAGGCCTAGTAAAAAATATAGGCTTTGTAAACCACCAAACCTAAAAAATTTCCAAAAAATTTAGGTTAATAAAAAAATTAAATTTGACGGCAAATTAATTTAAATCTGGGCAACATAAGTCGATTTTGATGAACCAATAGTCAATGTTAATAGGTTAATAGATTCATGTATTCTGGAGACAATGGTGCGGTTAGATTTGTGGAAAAAAGATCAAAAAATGTGAGGTTTACTTAGATCAGATGAAAACCGATGTGTTTGTCTTGATCAAAAAGTAGATCCACAAGAGAAGGGGGGCCAAACGCACAGATCCATTGAACTTGGTGCGAGAAATTCAAAAAAGAATTTGTTCAAGGAGAGAGAGCTCGATAATCGGCTCTGATACCATATTAGAACTGAGAAATATGTGTAAACATATAATGAAATCCAACTGGTTTAAACTCCTATGCATGCATCAATAAACAATAAATCAAAGAAAGCAAGAATCAAGAGAGAGACAAGAGACAAGTGTTTACGTGGTAAAACCCCAATGCAGGCCCCAGGGAAACATCCATGGAAGGTGAACTTTGTATTCTTTTGGTAAACTCTCCAATGTTATAAGAGCATCCCTCCACGAGTGCCTTAGAGCACATACACTCACTACAATATCAATATGATTTCCTTCACCTCCTTTATATATGAGAGAGTGAAACGAAAATAAATCTCATGATGCATGTGGGATAAACCCTTTTAGAAGATAATGAGTTATTGAAGAATAACTTTACAAAAGACGACTAGGCATTCATTAGCACATTCTAACAGGGGGAAGGTTGAGCTATTTCAAAATAACAATGTTAACGTTTTCTGTTGATCACCAATAAAGCCATCAAGCATTGACAAAATTCATTGAAGTCTTAAAGTAAAGAGGTTAATTTTTTTCTTGATCGTCGATGGGTCATTAGCGTTAGTGAAATTATGTAAGTTTAGTATAAAAGGAGTAACACGTCTTCACCAATGTCAATGAACCATTTTTTCCCAAGAATAAATCCTAGCCATCTAATCACGATCAAGGATGGATCTTGACCATTAAGCCTTCAACATGACCTATATCTACTTCAATAACCATGGATATCCATGTATCTTGCCATGTCATCATGCCACGTCACATGTCATATAGGTACATGTCACTAATTGTGCTTCATCTATGCCACATCAACATGCCATGTCACCCACCATGTTATTCATCCACCTCAGCTACCATTCATTATTTTGTATCGCCGACTTGAAATTTTTTATATGTGCTTAATGGGTTAAGTTTCTCTATCGATATTGATGATCGATGGTCGAGATTTTTGTGTGTTTGTAAGTCACAAGACATGGGGTTATGCTGATGCTGATAGTCGGAATAAAGCACGCCAATTTTTTTTTGAATATACCCCGATAATGTTGCTCCAGCATCAAGTTAGGCATTAATGGTCGACAAGACGTACAAGAGAGAATTTAATGCAACTAGATTCACAAGATCTCAGTCCCGCGTTTGTAATTTCTTTGTTTTTATTCCCATTTCTGCCATAAAGGAAAACATTCAAATGGGAGAATTGCATTCCATTTGCTTAGTGTTCTAGCTCTATACCACCTACTCATTCATTTGGCAACAGATTGACATTAACTAGTGTTATACCAAGAAATCCATCTCTATTCCAGGTAAGTAGTACTAGTCCCATTGTTAATGGTTTCAATTGGTTGTATGGGGTAAAATGCCTCCTATAAGGATGCATGTTCAAAAATCGCCAAAGAAACCAAGGATGAGGGGTGGAGAACTAGAGGAGGGTTCTAGCTCTGCACCACCTTAGACAGAGGAGCCACACACTTCAAAATGACCATAACATTTATCAGGCTAGCTTTGAAGAAGTTATCAATGCAAATACCATTGTACAAAGACACATAACCCAACACAGGTAGCACTACCACATAGGTATTGATTCCTAGATGGAATGATATTTTTACTAAGTTTAAAGACACAGATTATCCATAATCAACCCCCACTTAAGAAAGGTAGAAGAATCAATATTCCAATATATTAGGCGGTCTAGGTTGCATTCGGCCACAAAAAGTGATCCAGATGGATATCGGTGGCCACCCACCTTTTCCAACTGGCTCAAAACAGTTTTCTAGCAATTTTGGCAATTTACTATTTTTAGCAGTTTTCACTTCCGAGGCCATTTTAAGGGCCTAAATGAAGGTTTTTCAGGATTGTCCCAACTCAATTATAGTTGAAGGCATGATTGAGGCCCCAAAATGAATCTCCTCGATGATACCTTTCCAACGGGCTATCATATGCCTAAAATGGAGATCGTATGAAAAAGTTACGACTCTGGGAAGTTAATGTACTAACTTACCCAAACGGGGCCCACATGACTTTTGGCGCTTCATTTCCTAGGGTTAGGTTTTTGGATGTCTAGGGTTTTTGGAATTCCTGTTTATTGTAAAAGGCCTTTAGAGCCTCATTGTAATCATCTTCTTGCGAATGAGCGCAACCATCACATCTCTCCTCAGAGATAAGCCGCCACCATTCCAACAAGCTTGTTTCCGCTACATTTTACAGTTTCATCTTATTTCATTATTGAATAGAAAATCCATTTTACTGTATCTCTGTTATTTTGTGTTAAGAATCTGTTAATAATCCGTATTCATTTCGTTCTTCTCATAAAATCCAGATCAACAAGAGCATCAATCTTTTCTTGTGTAGAATTAGTTGAGTGGATTATAAATCACATAAACTGTAATAGCTACTTGATCAATAATGACAATGGGAAGTGTATCGGGTCTTTCCTTTTGCAAGACATCAATAGGTATTATAAGTTCCAAGAATCGGAGGAATCACTCAATAAATATTTTGTAGTGGCCTTCTACCAAAAGTATGACACCGATAGGATTTTAGTGAATTGGTGGAAGGAAGACAAATTTTTTATGAACAAGTCATCAGGATGATACCCTATCATTGGTCTGCTAGAACCAGACATGTACCTGATGGTCTTGTTGTGTAGGTTGTATGGGGAGAAATATTGTTCACAATTTTCTGAAGCTTGGTTGTGTCTAGCATATATTATCGCTATGTTGGGAAGAAGTTTAACTGGGGGGCTATAATATCACAATTACTCAGCATCAAAATTGGACAAGCTCAGAAACCTAAACTAGGTGTCATTTCTTCATTTCATATGGTTTATTTTTTGCTTGATGCATTATGCGCTCAAAATACTTTCCCAGTATTTTCACTTAATTGGAAGATATTTGAACCACCAGTACATGTATATTTCAATATTTATGGGAAAATAAGTACAAAAGATCATACTCTCAAATATGTGATTTCTTCATAGCACACCCGTATGCTCTTATTTTTGGGAAATAATGCCCTAGGCTATCAAAATAGGCTAAGAAGACCCTTGCCTATATTGGAAATTGGTATATGGAGGAAAGCATACATACCTTAGAATATATGGAGCCACACCTCCTACCTGCCTATGTACCCTGCAGACTTGTGATTGGTGAAATTTGTAACCAATCTATCATGCAAGGTTTCAATACCACCTTAGTAAAAAACAAGAAGAAAATCTTTATTCCTTACAACTTTTAGATAGGATATTATATCATGAGGGATACCAAGCATGCTAAATAGGAAGGTCAAATCTAGTTATAATATAGGTTCATGATTAACATCTTCATGAAACATGACCTTAAAGGCTTAGTTCTTAAGCATGTTGAGTAGGTATCCCTTAGTTGGCCTTATGCACGTGAGAAATACCAGGAAGAGATCTTTATAAAAAATGCACAATATTGCCAAGAAGTGGAAAAGATAAATGCTCATCGAAACATGACTTATTTTTGCCTCCCTGACGCTAGAAGAGAAAATAAAGATCATCAATCAAGGGGCTACCTCAAACATATAAGTTGAAGAGGCCAAGAAAGCAGAAGAAGAAAGGTTGAATGTAGAAAGAGAGAATAATGATATTCAAGTAGAATGGGAAAGTATTCTCAAGGAACATGAATAAAAAAAGAAGGCAGAGGAGGAATTGAAGACGAAACAAGAAGAAGATGTTGCTCATGAGTTGTTGGCCAAACAAAGAATGGAGGCCGAGAAAGAAAAGAAAAAGCAATATTTGTTGGAACAAAGGAGAGAACAAGAAGAAAAGGTTATACAAGACATGGAAGAACATAAGTGGGCATAATAAGAGTTAGTAGAGCAACAGAGGAAAACTAAAAACGAGTAGAAAGCAAAGGAAGAGCTTGAGAGGATAAACATAGAGAAGGGGGAGAACAATAAGAGGGAACAAGAAAAGAATCCAACAACTCCCGAACCCCCAATATCATTGACCTAAGAAAATATGAGGAAGATCTAGAGAAAATGCCCATATCCAATGAGAATTTGCCAGACACGAACAAGCCCACTCAAGACTTAAAAGAGGAGAAGGCTACAAGAGAAAATCAGGGTAACATTGTGGAAGATACTCAAACTCATGAACCTAATCCCAAGGATCCATAAGACATTCCATATGCTTAAAATACCCAACAAATCCAACTAACAGGAGAAGTTAAGAATATTGTGGATATTGATGATACAATAGTCCAAAAGCATAAGGAAGTGGAGAAACCCTCCACATAGGACCAAATTCCACACCAAGATCAATCAACTGACAAGACCCAGAAAGATCAGAACGATGAAAAGACCTAAAAGAATCAGGAAGATGAGAAGACTCAAGAGACTCAAATGGATGAGAAAAATCAAGATACCCAACCCAAAGGGAAGAGTCAGGAGGCCACCATTGAATAATTCACACTCCTGGAAGTATGAGAAATACATTGTCTTGGGGAGACCAACCTATTGATGAAGTGGTTGATCTAGAATCTTTCACATATGATAGGAAAATGAAGTCAATTATTAGAAGGACTCAACAAAATAGAAATATCACATTGGATAATGGTGTACTATGTACCTCAAAAGAGGTTGTTCTTGATGCAAAGAAGGCCAAGATGAGTGAGCTTGTTTGAACAAGTATGGCCATAATTCATGATTCATTATATAAATCCATAACAGAAGAAAGAGAATTGCAAGAAGCTAGGAAATGAGTAGTATTTGTTCAACACTAGGTCTAGTACTACCAAGAGGTCGAAGGAGCTTCTAACTTGTTCAAGGACCTCCTAGAAGAACATGATAATCACATTTTAATTCAAGATTATCTTTTGAGAAAGGTAGTAGAACTTCAAGAAAAAACCCTAATGTTAGGGATAACACATAAGGAAGTGCTATGGTGGAGTGAGAAGGGCACTCAGACTTTGGACCAAGTCTAGTTTATCAGGGAAATTCAGAAGGATAAGGGAGATGAATATCATGGTATTGATGTTTTTATAGATGACAACATTTCGAGAATGCACTCAACAACACAATAATAGGTCAATATTTTAGGAGAGCCAAGGGAGAGAATGGAAGAAGAGTGCGCTTCTTGCTATCAGACATGGGAAAATATCAGTCAAGCGATGATTGAACACCAATTGTTGATGTTCACGTCACCCTCAAATTTTTGGTTGATTGAAGAAGTATCGACAAGTTTTAAAATAACCAATGATGAATACCAAATAGAGATAAAGAAGATAACGAAAATGGAGAGAGGACACCTACAAAAGTTTGTAGTTGGAGCGATCGAGACTGTTGATTGACTTAAACATATGGCACCCAAAATTGAGAAGTACATGGGTCGATATGAAGAAAACAATAATACCCTAAATGTACCGATGGATCAACATAAAATTTCGTATGGCCATAGATGCTCTGATCTTTACTCGCAGTGGGAAACATATATATATGAACATGCAAGCCCTGAGACTCCATGATCACATGGGTCATCTTGATTCGTTTCTATTGATGTAATTTCTATTCTTAATTATTTTGCTATTTTTGACATTCGTATTGCATACAAATAAAGGGGTCGACCTCTAGGGGAGGGACCTTTGGTTGTAGAAAAAAATTGGCTAAATAGAATTCAAGAACTATTTCAAGATTTAATTTAGAAGCTTTAGAGGAGCCAATGAGTTTTAACAGAACCATTGTGAGCGTTAATTGTGTCATGGATTATTTTGCAAACACTTATTATGTCAGACATGTCTAGTAATAATTTCAATTCAATCAAGTTAGCTTGTATGATTGCATGAATCTCTAGATATTAATTTCAATATTCCTTTATTAATCTTTTGTTCTTTATAAATTGCTTGATTATTATTCAATACTTCAATAATTATAAAATTAGTTTTGTGATCATTGATAGAATAAAATTAAACAATCGTCTATGAGGGTATGTTGTTAGCTAACTTTTCTATATAACTATTTCTTGGGAGTATAAAGTATAGCTATTGATTTATTCTCAATTTATGTTTTCTTTAAGAGTTATCTTTTAAGGAAGAATTGTTTTCTCTCTTTCATATCTGTCTTTTCTTAAAGGTAATTAGACAATAAAGTTTCTTGCTAGAATTAGTTCTTAGAGAACTTGACGTTGTTGAGCACTTTTATCTACCATCCCCAAAGGTTATCCTTAGGGCATACTTCTTTAAAATTCTTCTATTTCACTTATTTTCTGCAATAGATAGACATAAAATATAAAACAATAAAAAAAACGAAATGAGTGAAATTGAACAACTTTTAAAGCCCATTGAATGATTTCCATACCATTAACTCGAAGGATTATTCCATACCAAACAAGGAGGAGTCTAATTGGGTCTCATCCATGGGTTTAATCCCTACTGTTGAGCATTGGGAATCTAGCCCCCTCCACACGATGGAGGATAAAGAGTGATTGGGTTATGCATTTACTTATAAGTTACTATAAATATGAAGGAAAACTCCAGCACTACAGTTGTGAATGAAATATCAACTCAATAATTAAACACCACAACCATTAAAAAACACATAGTAGCTTCATCAAACTGAAAATGCAGATTAACACAATAAAATACACAACACATAGAGATAAATCAATACACATGGAGACATTATTTATCATAGAAACCCAAATGGGAAAACCAACATTTAGATGACTTTAGCCAAGATCTTTATTATTCAATAATATGCAGGTTACAAGCTCTCTAGTTCATGTTCATGCTCCACATGGAAATCTAGGCAACATTTCCTTCACTCTCAGCCACAAAACCCCTCTTTCTTTATGGGGAAATGGTATATAGGAGGATGACTCAACTGAGGGATAGCTGGATGGTCAAGTGTTCCCTACCCTTTAGCTTCCCAAGCTTGTTTCTCCTCTTTTGAACATCGATTGTGATGGCATGGGGACCTTCATGCCAACAACCCAATCTCCTTCCTCATCCGTAGCCTCAAGCCTTGTCAATGTCGATCACTGTAGAGTTTATGTTGATAGCCATTTGTCTTTCTGCAGATCTAACTTGGATAATATATGGCCAAATTTTCACAATCTGAGAAGGATCTATTTCTCTGATAGCAAGGTAAAACACTGACAAAATCCAAAAAATTAGAAATACATTTAGAGTTTGTGGTTTTAAACATTTTTAGGTTACTTTTGGATGAAAACTATGTCGAGAGTTTTTATCCAAAAATAACCAATAAGCATTATTACAAACTGTGATAACCTACACTCACAAATAATTAGTTTCTAATATTTAATTAAATATAATTTATTAAAGTTATTTAAAAGTTAAATCTTATATATTCTGTTAAATTTGTTTAATTGAAGTAAATAATTAATTTACAAAACATGTTATATCATGAAAGGTAAACTTCTAAATGAAAAAGAAAGAAGATTTTTTTTTTTAACACAAAGTATTTTAAAATACCAAATATTACTTCTCACTTAACAAACCACTTCATAAAACGAGGAGAGGCCAAAAACATAAAAGAATTTGAACCTTTAAACAAACCGTTTTACTAACTAACCACACCGAAAGTTGATTCAGATAACTTTAAAGACCACTCATTTTAAATTTGTATTATGTGTATAATTTTAATAGCATCTCTCCAAGAAATATATATTTGTGGAAAAAGGTTCATATATTTTGAACGCAAAAGCCCGACGATAAACCCCTCTTTAAACCCCGAACACACACACCTGTTTCGTTTCTAAAATCACCGCGGCAAAACCCTAGTTGTGGTTGCCGACGATAAACCCCTATTTAAACCCGAACACACTTACCTGTTTCATTTCTAAAATCACCGCGGCAAAACCCTAGTTGTGGTTGCTCTGACTCTCATCGAAGGTAGTCATGTCGCCTCGTCTGTATCTCCTCCGCACTGTTACCCTGGCAAGGGCATTCTCCACGGCTTCGTCAACGATCTCTGCTCATTCTTCTTCACCTGCTCTGCTACCCAAGTCATCCTCCTCCCCTGTTCTGTCAGGTTACGGCCATCTATGTGGTTTTAATCGGCCATCCCCGCCGTCGCGATGCATGATTGTTCGTTGCCGGGTTTCGAACTCTGGATCGGTGTATTCTCCTCTAGACTCCAATGATTCAGGCAGACGAGAATCTCTTTTCCCAGGCTGCGACTATGAACATTGGCTCGTCACCATGGAGTTTCCAGACCCCCAAACTACCCGTGAACAAAAGATCGACACTTTTGTCAAGACGCTCGCCAACGTTGTCGGAAGGTAATGTATTTGAACTCTTCACTGGTAGTTTTCTTCTTGTTTTTGAAATATACACTCGAGGTGGTTTGGGAAAAATTGAATTGTCGGACTGTAAAGATTCGAACTCTTTCCAGCGGTCTTCTTCTCGTCCTTGAAACATGCACTTATAGGGTTTCTGGGGAAAATTGTGAGGCCGAAATAGCTCACAAAAAAACATTTTTAATCGATTCACATTCTATACAGGCTACTGTTTTAGAATTTGCATTTTGCATGAATAATCCATAACTGTTTTTGCCAATTTGCAATTGGTTGAACATTTCATATTTTCTTTTGTCAATTTGCAGTTGCTTGAATAACCCATATTTTCTTTTGCCAATTTGCAGCGAAGAGGAGGCGAAAAAAAGAATATATGCGCTATCCACAACAACTTACACTGGATTTATGTGTGAAATTTCTGAGGAACTTTCAGAAAAAATCAAGAGTATGTATGCAGACCTGGTTGATTAGGTTTTAGCTTATTTTACGTACCTTATTATGGTGTAAATATATACGACTCTATTTTCCAAATTTTGTTTAGTTTTAGATATTCGGTTTTGGAGTTTTAATTGTTTCCAATTTTTCGGGTTCATAGTTTTATTTGTTTCAAAATTTTGTTTAGATTTGGGTAGCTTTCGGTTTCAGACTTTTAGTTAGCTCCCATCATTAAAATCAATTCTCTGATTGGTTTCAGAGGAGCCTGGAGTTGAATGGGTGCTGCCTGATTCCTACGGCGACCCCATAAAGAAGGAGTATGGCGGTAAGCATATAAGCTGTGTGTGTTTTTGTGGTGAAATTAATTCCACTTTTGTGGTTTAATTGAGTGGTTTGATTGGTCAATCAATGGTTGGTTTCTCTTTTTCTTACAGTTGGGGACAAGTACATAAATGGAGTAATCATACCTGATACAAGGGTCTATAATAGGCCGACTGGTAGGGACAGACCGCGAAATCGAAGAAGAGATTCAATGCCTATTGAGCGGAGAGATGTACAAACATCCAGGGACCCTCTGCCAACATTAGGTGGAAGAGATAACATACAGGGCAATAGTGTGCCGGGTGACCAACGGGATTTTAGGCCAACAGAAAGTAGGGATAGCATGCAGGGGGGTCAAAGGGTCTACAGACCTATGGATGGAAGAGCCACAGTGGCAGGAGATCGACAAGACTACAGGCCGTTGCCGGGAGATCGGCAAGACTACAGACCACCTGTGGATGCAAGGGGTCCAATGCCGGGATATCGACAAGACTACAGGCCACCTGTAGATGCAAGGGGTCCAATGCCGGGATATCAACAAGACTACAGGCCACCTGTGGATGCAAGGGGTCCATTCCCTGGAAACCAGCAAGACTACAGGCCACCTGTGGATGCAAGGGGCCAATTCCCTGGAAACCAGCAAGACTACAGGCCACCTGTGGATGCAAGAGGTCCGATGCCAGAATACCGTCAAGACTACAGGCCGCCTTTGGATGGAAGAGACTCGATGTCAGCAAACCAGCAAGACTACAGGCCACCTGTGGATGCAAGAGGTCCGATGCCAGATTACCGTCAAGACTACAGGCCACCTTTGGATGGAAGAGACTCGATGTCAGCAGTCCGACAAGATTATAGGTCTCCTGTGGATGCACGAGGCCCGATGCCGGTATCGGGAGACCAACAAGACTACAGGCCACCTGTGGATCCAAGAGGCGCGACGCAGGGAGGCCAGCTAGACTACAGGCCACCTACGGAAGGAAAAGGTTGGATGCCAGGTCACCGGCAAGACTACATGCCACCAATGGAAGGAGGAGGCTCAGTATCAGGAGAGAGCAGAGGTTACATGCCTTCTAGAGAACCAACGCAGGGTCAACAAACAGATTCAATTGGAGTACAAAGCCAAGATCCAGTGCATGTGGTGTAAAGGTAGCCTTTTCCATGACCAATTGAAAAAACTAGTTCAACATGTCTAGATTGTCTAGATTCAAGAGAAGAATTTCAAGGGGAAGTTAAGTTGCTTGCAAAAATTGAGCTGGAAATGTATAAACAATAGTCAGGTTAATGAAGACTACCATCTCTGACTGTTTTGGTTATGGGCAGGTTAATGAAGACTACCATGCATGCCTGGGTGAAGAGAAGGGAAGTGCAACTAGGGGTTTGTTCTCCTTTTTTTGTTAATTGAATAGGATTAGCGGTTTGCTAGATGTAGGTGGGTGGTCTTTTAGTTTAGTTCTTACTAGACTGTGGGTGGTCTTTTAGTTTAGTTGTTACTCGACTACAAGATTTATATTAATATTCATTCTGTTTTCTAAGAACAGTTCAGGGACATCTTATGATGTAATGAAGGAACATTGATATAATTATTGTGGAAGTTACCAAACTGTAATATTTAGGTAGATGTGTGTCAATTATTGGTAAGTTTGATTGTATCTAAAGATTATGGTTGTGTTGATATTCATGACAGATAGACAATCTCTATTGCATCAAAATATTAGTATCTGTTTTGTTTCAGCTACCAGTTGTTTGATACTAGCTAGAAGTTTCCAAGCAATGTACCATGTTCAGTGCATTTAGGCAATTCAACAATGTACTGTTCAGAATACATGATCATTTTCATAGATATTTTTTTTTGGAGAACCTGCATTTAGCTATTTTTTCAATGTTTCGGACCTTTCATGCAGCGTCCGTCATCAGGTTGGGCATGAAATATTCTGAACATTACATTGTTTAATTGCCTGACAAACTCTGAACAAGGTACATTGCTTGGAAACTTCTAACAATGGTAACTGGAACAAAACAGATACTAATATGGTAAAGAGTTTACCTGTGAAATAATTAACAGCATATGTTTTTTTTTTTCCTCAGAAAAAAAGCTTAAATTTTATTTCATCCGAAGAGAAAAGAAATTTACATTCTGTAGAAACCATGAAACCATGTATTTTGCTGCTCAGTTTAGTATCCAGCAGAACATATAGTAAGAAAACTATAGGGCGATACAAAAAAACGGACTTTAAACCCCACATAAATGTCATTTCACAATAACATTAGACACAATAACATTACAGAGATACGCAAAATAAACATTTCCGATGCCAGTACAGAAAATATAATCGGATCAGTGAGCAAGAACTGATGCAAAACAATATTTAGAAAATTAGATATTGTCTGTGGGGGCCGGCTCTTCAATGAAAGGTCTGTGATAGTAATCATAGTGTTCTCCATTATTTACCTTGGAGATCATCCATTGCCCAAAGCCCATTTGTGTACCTGCTTTAGAGAGTGAACCCGCTGCCGAGTTGCACTCCCTGCAGACATGCCGCACACAGAAAGAGTCAAAAGTGTCCAGGATTCTTAAAACTTCTTCCGAGTTGCACTCCCTGCAGACATGCCGCACACAGAAAGTGTCAAAAGTGTCCAGGATTCTTAAAACTTCTTCAAGTAAAGAGAGCATTTCTGTGTTTTCCGGGCCCAATTTACGACTGTCATGAACAGCATATGTTATCATTCAAGTAAAGAGAGCATTTCTGTGTTTTCCGGGCCCAATTTACGACTGTCATGAACAGCATATGTTATCATGCTGAGCCTTGAATTTCTAATAGGGAAATGTCTTAATTTGGTTGATGATGCAAGGCGTTAGATTGCTGTGCCAATGTTTTACATAACTTTTCTGTTTTTTTCCTTATTTTTTTTGTTCAGAAAAAAATCATAATTTCTATTCTTTGAACGGAAATTACATAACAGCAGATGCTTAGAAAATTCGAGGAAAATCCTGGGGATTCTTTCTGTTTTAAAAGCTCAAAATTGAGGCCTTTGAGTTCTCTGTACCAGTCTCTATCCTAGACTGGAAAATTTCATCAAAAAATCAGTCTTTTCCAGGATTGATAATCGAAACTTTTACAATACTTTGTGATAAACAGAAAAATTCTTCATAATATACAGTAATTTTTCACAACTCCAACATACTTAACGGTATTCCTAACATAAACCCAAAAACTGCTAATAAGGTCCCATTTTCCAACTGAATCAAACAAAGATGAAAAGAGCAATAAGCTTATGATCTGGAGATGATCCCAAGTTTAAAACCCATATAATGAGAGGATGCTTTCATAATTTTCAGAACTTTCCAATTTTTTTCCTTATCTACCAGTTTAAATGCTCATCTGTGTAACCCTTTTTCTCAGGCTTTAAATTGCTAAAATTACATGGCATCGACCAGTAAATTTCTGTATTGCTTTCTAAACGGGGCACCTTTTAAATTTTCTAGTTCTCTTTCTTTGTAGCTTGCATCTACATTCAGCTACAGTTCCTTTCCCTTATTTCTAGCTCAGAAACAAGAACAAGAGATGATAACCACAGCACACAGAAATGATCTGGTCATGGTATAACAGCTGTGCTCCTAATTTACACTGATCTCAGTTAACATGCACTATTCCCACTTCCCTCCTAGTTACCAAGCACTATGTTTGCCACCATTTTCCAATTTGGCACATAAATGCCTAACAGGGCAATGTCTTAATATGGTTGATAATGCAGTCCTTAGATCTTGCTGTGCCAATGTTTATCATAACTCCCCCCCCGCCTATTTACCAGATCAATTGTTTATTTGTGCAAACACTTTTCTTTAGTTTTAGTCTGTAAATTACTAGAATTACATGCGAGGGTCCAATTACTTTCTGTAATAGATTATAACTAACACCTTTAGCTCTCTATTTTTCTTTCTTTGCAGCTCGTGTCTGCATTCTGCCAAATTTCCTTTTCCCAATGACTAGTGCAAAAGCAATGACAACAAGATAACTGTAGAACACAGAAGTGATCTGCTCATGGTATAACATCTGTGCTACTAATCGATAATGATCTCACTATAACATGCATTGTAACCACTTCCCACCTAGTTACGAAGT
Organism: Picea sitchensis; assembly: GCA_010110895.2. Lineage (NCBI taxonomy): Eukaryota > Viridiplantae > Streptophyta > Pinopsida > Pinales > Pinaceae > Picea > Picea sitchensis. Next base: position 52,587 of record SNQJ01S0102794.1, read on the forward strand.
ACCATGTTTGCCATCATTTTCCCTTTTTAGCACACGAGGCATTGCCTCAAGACTCCTGTTTTTTTCTCTTGTCCATCAGTTCAAATGCTTATTTGTGTATAACTCTTTTCTTTAGTCGCAGGCTTTGAATTGCTTGAATTACGTGCCCGGGGACCAATTAGTTTCTGTAAACCTTTCTAACATACGCCTTTTGCCTCTATTATTTGTTCTTTGCAACTTGCTTTTACATTTTGCTACAAATACTTTCCCTTTACTACGAGTGCAGAAGAAATGATAAGAAGATAAGAAAACACAGAAGTGATCTGCTCATGGTGTAATAGCCGTGTTACTATCTTACAATGATCTTACTATAACATGCATTGTACCCACTTCGCACCTAGTTAACTTAGAACCACGTTTGCCACTATTTACCCTATTTTGGCTTATATAACATAAACAGAGGCTATAATAAGACTAGATTAAAGGGGGAAGAGGATTTCCAATAGTTACCTTGTCTTCCTTACATTCTCTTTCTTGACAGATGTGTTGTTTTCTCGCTAAAACTCTTCATTTTGCAAGTCTGGAGCCACCACGGTCAGGAAGATGGCCAAGTTATATAGAAATAATCACCTGAACTCCTCTTTACAGTTATGTCAACTTTGCATTGTAACTATAAATATGATTGCAACTACTATGCCGGATTTATGAGCTTACTATGGTTATTGTCTGCTTTAGGTATTCCTCTTCTCTTGAGCTCATCGATGTTATAGTATCTATATTGTATGCTTGCTTCGTATGCAACACCTGGGCTCTGTTTTCTTCACACTTATTCATAGTAAAATTGGAACTGTATATTTTAATAATTATCTGGATTTAATATTAATTGCATTGAGAAAAGCGAGGTAATTTACAACCTAGTGTTGAAGAAAATGAATCTGGCATCTTTTCAATCAACTCACTACTTAATATCAAACAAATATCAAACATATATGATATACAGATAAGTACACATCATTCTAAATCCATCCATCTTTAACTGATGATGATATATAATAATAATAATAATAATAATAATAATAATCTATTTTTAAGGTCACGATCAAGTCAGCACATCAAATTGGTGTATGAGACTTCATTGTTTGTGAGACAAGGGATCCCCCTCCACCCAGCGATTTGATTGGTAGTCTACGAAAGTACACATACCCTATCCCCTTCTAAATTTGAACTTGTGACCTCTTAAGAGGAAACACATAACCTATATATATATATATATCACAATGTAAATTTATCTTTACTCGTGATCTTTGTGGGTACGAAATTCACTTGTCAAAAATTATGCTCATCAAAATACCGAACAACGTAACTGCTTAGGTTACTTGTGAAAATATGTAGTAGGTATTTACAAGTTAGAGGCTTATAAGTCTATAGGGCCTAGGCTAATAAGTATAATTCACGGCTTCAGGCTTCGGGGTGTCGTGGCATGAAGGTTGATAACACCTAAACACGATTAGCAAACAGAGTAAATGAACATTGAAGGCACGTAGTTCATTCCCAAATTCTCACACTAGAGCATGGGTCTTCTCTGTTCCAACCTCCAACTTTGCTTTGCATCTCTTTGAGTGTAATTTGCGAGTTTGCTATTGCTCATCACTGAAGCCTGGGTCTACTCCGCTCCAAGTTCCATCTTTGCTTTGCGACTTTGTTACTGCTCTATTCCAAGTTCCATCTTTGCTTTGCAAATTAACTAGTGCTCAGTGTTGAAGCCTGGGCCTGCTCCTCTTTGGAGTTGTGGCCTAATGCTAAGCAAATAAACCACAAACCCTACCATCGATCCAAGATTTAAAGACAAGGCCTGCCTGCAAGTTTTCAACAATGGCTTCCATAATCCAATCCTCTAATTCTTCCATCCTTTCACAACAACTACAAGTGGAGGTACTATCCTACTTGGCATTTAAAAACAATTTTTTATTTTATAATATTTTGATAATATGCTTATTTTTCTATATATTTTTATGAGAATGTGGCCGATATAATTTTTATAAAAATTTATTATCAAATTTGGTGATATCTCTTTAATTTCTAAATCCCATAGCGCTTGCTTAGAGAACATTGTGATTGTACATATAAATTTGCACATAACACAAAATAATAAACGTAAATTGACAGGAATGGAAAAAAAACATCCGTCATCAATTTTTCACTTGACAGGTAGAGTAAATTTGAAATTCCAAGCTTGCTTCGGTGGTTACCTTTGACAAGCAACATAATCATCTGTTAATTATGTTTACATTAAAATAGTCACTGTAATTAGTGGACATTATATTTAATCATAATGACACACTTCACACAATATGGTCTTAGGAACTTAGCCACAACCCTTATGCATGGAGTATTACTTTAACTAGCCTACTAACCACCATGAATTGCAATTGAAGCATCCTTGGATGATTAGTCCTGATGATGAATCCTGATTCGGATTCGAAACGTAGATGACGAAATGACTCCAACTGTGGATTATCCAAACAACACATGCGAAACTCACCATATAAACTTAAAAACAACATTCATAACAAATTAAATAGGTGACCAACCACAACAACTCCTAATTGGAGAGGAAAACATATGCATGTAAAGGTTCACTATGACTTTAATTCTCCTTGGAATCTATCTTAGAATGAATGCGTGATCCAAAATGTACTGTTATTGGTGCAATGCCTTACCATCTTCTTGTTCTCAACAACCATTTTCTAAGTGAAAGACAATGAGCCCTTGCTCCTAGTCATCACACACGTCTTAGCAGGTCATCTTACAATAGGTGCTCTTAAATCAACATCCTTACAACTACCCTTGTCTACTTGTTGAGCAAGGCGGGTAGTTGACACATATTTTTTTGTTGTCTTAAAGTTGGCTTACAATGTCACAACCCAAACATATATTCTTTACATCTCAATATTTTCCAAGGGACATACATCTTTGTGCCATTACATTACGCATTACTTGAAAGCAACAAATTATATGTTTAGTAATGCTAGTGGTTGATTATATTATGCAAAACAATCTTATGAATGTTATTATATCATTGTAGTGAGATTTTTTTGTTTTTTTTCTAATCTACACATTATTATAACGTTGCACTGAGAAATTCTAAAGTTTTGTTAATATGCAATGTCTTCATTTCTTAAGTGTTTTTTTAGGGCTTTTCAAAATGTCAAAACAACATTTAGGGTTCCAAATACATATTTATTGTGTCCTTTGACAAAATATTTTTCATGCACTGAATATATGTAAACATGAAGGGATTGACTCAAACTCTATAGACACCCCATTGACATGGCTATGGTGGTTGTAAGGCTTCTACTTAGTTTTCTAGAGCACTCTACTACACTAGGAGTCTCCACTCAAGCCATGGACTTATTCCCTTGTATCAAACTCTATTGCGTTTGATTACATTAAATATGGCTTTTTTAATTTTATGATTCCTTCCTGTCTTTTAATAATGGAATTAGTAAAATTTGGTTTTTTTTTATCATTGGAATGGTGAAATTCAATTACTGAGAGTGTGTATTTTGAGTTACCTTGGAATTTTGATGCCTTTGAATTACTTTGGGGCATCAAAAACATTTAATTTTTAGGTGTGTTGGGCTGATTTGGCTTGCCTAATTCTGATGTCACCTAGTTGGAAAACGTGAATGCTATTGACTTCTAGGTTTTTGTTTCAGAGCCTTGATGTTGCAGGGTTTTTGCGTGGAACTTTGCAAACATCAAAGTTCCCATGTGCCTTACTTCATCAAGCTTTAGGGTTTTGGTAAAAGGTAAACTATAATGGATGAGAAATTAGGGTGTTTTGGCTTTAGTTTAGTCTATAAGTAGTGGTCAAATAACTGATGCTTTATAATGTTTGACTAATATCAAAGTCCCAATTGATGAATGGTGTCTCAATGAACTCGACCTTAATACTTGACCAATATTTAATGATTATTAACACTTGGATCTAAGAAAATAATGGTGTTGACATACAAATGTAACGTGTCTTGATTTAGGTATTGAGGCAATGCTCAAGCAAAAATGTTGATCATTCTTTCCCTAAAGCTTGGTTTGCATTTTATTGTGTTGTTCATGTTGATTGGCATTTTATGTCAGGTAGCATTGTCTATTGAACTCATTTGTAGGTGGGTGCATCAGTGTGATATTTGATGCAAGGAATCTTTGTTCTTGCACAATGAAGCTTGAAACAATGGTTGAATTGCATCATTGTGGTCATATGTTCATTGATTAAATTATTTGGAAATCATTTGTTTAATTAAATTATCCAAGAATCTTCTCCATAACAATGTAAGCCATTACCCCATGCCTATTTGTTATAACAAGTGTTTTTTTGGTTTGGTTAATGCAAATTGTTGTCGTCTCTCATTGTTATAGCCTTAATTTCCACTCTACATTGTCAGAAGAGACACAGAAGAAGATGCAAGCTAAGACACAACACTGAACTTGAGGTTTAGATCATTTTTAGGGGTGTCATTGGTCACATATGAGATGACTAGCGACATGTTGCTTGACATCCATTCACAACAAGCGACACCCTCAACAACTTTTTAGATTTGCGGAGTTTCAAAGAGATGAGCGAGGGATGAGTTGGTTCTTCATGGCACGAGCCATCGAACTCACACCATTTGAGTCTCTGATGGTCTCTAGAAGATCTAGAACCTCTCCCAAGATTCTTCCAAAAAATTACATAAAGAAAACATATCTTGAGCATGAGGAGGAGGAATCATATATATATATATATAGATATTGTAACACACCCACTACGGAAATAAAAAAATTTCGGCCTTTTTCTTCTGATCTCCGAGGAACAAACTTCCCCAAATCCCTACGGGGCCTGATACAGACCCTGCTATCCCTTAACCACACTCATATGATCGGCGGCTAGGACCAAAGGCTTTATCGGGGAGGTGCTCGTCGACTTTCGCAATTCAGGAAATCGCGGTGCATGTATTCCCCTTTCTCTCATGTCTTTCGAAGGGCCGAAATCCGAAATGGATCTAATCGCTTAACGCGATTAACAACGACCCAGGTTAAGTCCGGGCACTCTACCCTTCGGGATTTCGCATACGGGAACTTCAAGGGATGTGATGACAGGAGGTTTCACATCTAGGTTTCCCGGGAGCCGAAACTCCGAAAACGCCAATTCTAAACATGTTTCACTTTTTCGGGGTTTCCTCCATCGAGATTTCGGGGTATACGACGACAGGAGGTCTCGCACCTGGTTTTCTCGGGAACCAAAACTCTGAATCATACATACATACATACATACATACATAC
>SNQJ01S0102796.1:1429-24371 GCA_010110895.2 Picea sitchensis
TACCAAATCTAATTTCCTAAACTTAGAGAATTGCAGGTGAAACTTCAAGAATTATTAGATCAGGGTATGATTAGACCCAATGTTTCAACTTGGGGAGATTCGGTGATATTTGTTAAGAAAAAGGATGGATCTCTTCGGCTTTGTGTTTATTACAAGCAGTTAAATCGAGTAACTATTAAAAATCAATATACTTTTCGTTGCATTTATGATGTAAAAACGCAATCAGATCCCTTGAACCAACGGGGTTCGCGTACATTGGTTGTTCACCACGATCGTATTGGTTAGAGATCGGATCCATTTACAGACATTTTTATCATTCTGAGTCATCGGTCCGCCTCATAACACATAACCCAGGACCTATATTCATACCTAAACCTTCACTTATCCTGTTCGGTCCCATGGTTTACCCAGTTCCATGGGAGGGGATAGTCACACCCTCATTAACGAGATAGTCAATGACTTTGACACATATGTTATTTTCCACATCATTGGAGACTGATTCTATTATTTCTTCAAAATTTTGGATGAATAGGACCGCACAAACAAAAATAAAAAGAGGCTTTCAATAGGATTCACTTCTGGTACGGGTCTTTCATTCCATTTGAATTACTTGACCTATCTTCTTTATTTGTCTTTAGCTGACGTAGCTCGTATGAACCTTAAATATGGGTTTTCCCATTTGGTATAAAGTTTGTCGAAAGGAAAGTCCATTTCGAACTATACATCCTTTTCTTTCTCGATTCCAATTTTCATCCTTTTCTTTCTCGATTCCCACCTTTCCATCGCCTAGATAACCTGTTGGGACTTGTTTTGATGAAGATTCAATAGACACTGGTTCAAAAACCTATAAATAATTTATTTATTGGCCTAATCTTTCACTTGTAGATTTCCACTTATTTCGGATAATATGTATTGTTCGTCAATATGCATAGAGTCCACGACGATATCAAATGTTGGTCTATTAGTTTAGAGGTTTGGTTGTAGCGATTAGAGCGTCAAGACTTTTTTGTTCTAATCCTGGGTTGATGGAATGAACGATATCTAATCCTTGGAGTGGTAAATACTTAAACTCTTCATATCGTGTGACCTTACAAAGGTGTATTTCCTTATCCATTTACAACATGTGTGATCTCTACTTTAATCATGTTGAATACTTTTCTCTCTATGGGTGGTCGACCTAAAATCTTGTTATCGAGCCTCTAAGACCAAGGTTATCTCCCCCAGTTTACCTTGAGAATACCCCTCAAGTTTTTTCCACTTCCCTCCGACAGCGAGCACCCACTTATTTCTCCTCTTTGGATGTGTAAAGTTTCATTCATTCCACTTACCACATGGGAAAAAGATCTTAGTCGACTGGGATTCATTCCTTCCTTTTATCGGTCGGAACTATCCTTTTGTTCGAGAGCATGTTGCAACAAGTTACCCTCTAAGTTCACCTTTTTATATAGTCTATGCTCCATTGGATGAAAGGTTCTATTTGTTTTTTGGTGGCCATTGGAGTCATTTTTCGCCTTATTTATTTCTTCATAACAAGACTCATTCCAACTAAAATATTTCTTGCAAATGAAAGAGCCATACTATAGAAATTAAAAATAACATATGAACTAAATCTCATACAACTCCAAGAATGGCATGTATCCAATGATTATGACAAATAGGATTCGAAAGTTTTGACACTCACATAAAAAAATTTATATTTTAATCTTTAATGTTGGCCACACATGTAATGCATGTTTCATTAAAGGAGTGGTAAACTCAACACCAAATATCATGGCATTGGTTATACAATTCAACTCTAAAAATAAATAATTAGAGGATTTATACTTGTGTCATATGCAAGATACAGGATATATAAAATATAGAGCGAAATGAAATGCTAGAAATGGCCGAGTCGTCAAAATATCTAGCATAATCTTCACAATACCACAGAAATGATATCAGAAATAGCATGAAATAGCACTTTGAATCGGATAGCAATGTTCCTGAGGCCTCTTGAGGGCAATAACCTCGGTCGGCATTCTGTTACAATAATATCCAATCTAGGGTTTTCATACCCTCGACCCTTATTTATACTAAATATGTCTATTAAGAGAAGCATCTAGAGGAAGATCCTTCTAGGCGGGCTTCTAATGGGTCTTCTTACATCTACCTTATTCTATTTTATTGAAAGGTCTTATTAATAGTGACCTTTATTATTACATCGAATACATTGATCTACCTATGTGCGGGGTTAGGACTAACATGTCCGCCCCTTAAAAGCGACCTTGTCCCTCAAGGCTTGAGATGTGAAGCTGACTGCAGTTGGTGGCTGAGTTTCCCCAAGTGGCGTTTGTTGGAGTTGTATCTCTCAACTGTACTAGCACTTCCTTGATGGTTCTCGACGCAGGCGACGCTCCCACTCACGGTCCCAAAACTGCTTCGGTTTGTAGCCAAATGGATCCTTCTTATTCTTCTGGAAGGTTGGTTTGAAGTTGGCTGGTTCCAATCACCTTCTTCAAGTAGGAAACATGAAAAGCAGGATGAACCCATGTGGGAAGAGCTAACTGATATGCGACTTGTCCGATACGCTTTAGAACTATGTAGGGGCCATAAAATTTGGGTGCAAGCATCTGACAATGCTCGGCCTTGAGAGTTTGCTTATATGGTTCTTGATGTGAGAAGCTTACTGATCCCCTTCTACAAATTAGCGTTCAGAGCGACCTTGATGCTTGTTGCTTCATTCTATTAGGTGCCATGACCAAGTTCTCTTCAAAGTGCGAAGGATATCCTCTTTCCGGTGTAAGTGTTTGGTATTGCCTAGATACCAGAGTGCCGGTAAGTATGAGAGAAGCTGACGGTGGCTTACAATCCCTTCTTGCTTCAAAAGTAGTCATGCGAGTGGCTATATGGGATGTAGTGTTGTACCACCATTATTGAGGGGTATCCGGTAAGGCCGGGTATTTGTTTTTCCCGATGCAAAGCACCTCGCATATAGGTTTCAAATACTTGTTGATGACTTCCGTTTTACCATTTGTCTAGGGATGATAAGATGAGGTGAGATGCAATTTATGTGTGTCTTGTAGCTTAAATAATTCTTGCCAAAAATTGCTTGTGAAAGTTGGGTCGATCGAGGAAACAATAGAGTTTGGCATGCCATGAAGCTTGAAGACCTGATCCATGAAAATTTGGGCCACGCCGTGGATGCGGTAAATGGGTGGTGAAGAGAACAAAAATGAGCGCCACTTGGAAAGGCGATCCACCGCTACCATTATCAGCGATTTATTCCCGATTTGGGTAAGCCAATAAAAAAGTCCATAGAGATATCCCTCAAAAAAGCAGGTGGAATCGGAAGCCCGGTTGGAGAGATTACTTTTGGAGATTTATTTGTTTCTCCCTTATTCGCGTTAGCATACCTCATTCGATAAAATTCTGAATGTCTTGTTTCATACCATCGAAAAAGAACATTTAACTCTGTCATATGTTTTGAAGGTGAACCACGAGTGCCCAGTTAGGTGTAGCATGAAGCTTAGGAAGTACCTTGGATTTTAGCTTGGATTGTTTAGTTAAATGGCGACCTTTGTATCGAAGCTCATCCACGAAATAGCGTGCCACAGGGGAGCACAGCCTTGTTCTCTGATTCTTTGAATTAGAAGCAAACTTTGGGGTCTTCGACAATTCTTGGTGCAAAACTGCGATGTCGAACAATGAAGGAAAGAGAGAAAAAGGGATCCCTTCGTCTTCATATTTCGGGGATAGTGCATCCCATGCACTACATTGTCTTTTCCCTTCTTGTAAAATGATCTCATAATCATAGCCAAAAAGGCTTAGTGACCCATTTTGTTGCTCCAGGGAATCGTTGTTCAGAGAAAGTATTTGAGGCTTTGATGGTCTATCTTAATTTGGAATCGTTGCCCAAGAGATAAGGATGCCATAATTCAACTGCATGTATAATTGCCAACATTTCTTTTTTTATAGATTGATTGGCCCAAATAGTGTTCTGATAATTTTTTGTTGGTAAAGGCCAGAGGTTGAGCCTCTTGCATAAGGGCAGTGCCAATGCCTTTCCACGATGCATGCATTCAACACAAATGTCTTTGTGAAGTCGGGAAGAGCCTTGAACGAGAGTGGTGCACATGGCCATCTTCAAAGTTGAAAATCTTGGTATTTGTTGGGGTCAAGTGAAAGAGAGTTCTTTTTAAGGAGAGTTGTGAGAGTCTTTTAATCTTTCCATAGTTCTTAGCCGAACTTGCGATAGCCACCACGAGGCCCAAAAATCCACGCAAGCTTTTTGAGAGTCTTAGGGTGTATCTGCATAACTTCCAATCTTTTGGGTCCATCCTGACACCATCCTTGCCACGAGATGACCAAGTATTCTACGCCCGGATGCACCAAAAGCACATTTGGGTGTTTCAAGAAAAGATGGTGTTGAGCCAGTAGGTGAGAACTTGATCCACATGAGTCGAGATGAATTACATCCATGTCTTGCTATATATGAGGATATCATCAAAGAAAACTAAGACAAAATGATGAAGAAATTGAAATTTATGGTTCATGAGGCTCACGAAAGGGGGGCATTACACAAGACAAGGGGCATGACCAAAAACTCGTAGTTTCCCTCATGAGTGTGAAAGGCGTCTTAGGAATGTCGAGACTCTTTCATATGGATCTAGTGATAGCCCGGCGAAGATCAAGTTTGGTGAAGAATTGGGCACCACTCGGTTATGGAGGTCATCAATGATGGGAATGGAAAATTTGTCTTTGATGGTGAGTTTATTGAAACCGGAAATTAGGACACATTTGCCAAGAACCTTCTTTCTTTAGTACCATGGCCAGGAGGTAAGAGGGCACAAGTACTAGGGCCGGATGACTCCGACGATGGGAGTTCCCGGACCATTTTTCAATTTCATTCTTTTGGGCAAGGGGTGGCGATATGGGTATGTTGGGGAAGGCTTCACAGGACAAGGGGAATGGAATGATCATGAACCTTGAGGAAGGAGTCCTTGGGGAGTGGAGAAGAGCATTTGATGTTTAGACAAAGGGCTTGGAGGTCTTAGAGACACAGTGGGATCTCGTGGCTTGAATGGTGTGGAGTTGGACTATGACACCCGAATGACCTTTTGAGCAATTTCTCCATGCACGATGAGAGCCATTGATTCGAGGAGAACATAGCCAATGATGCCTTGAAATTTATGTTTGTGGTGTAGCAAGTGCAGTGCATGGTTAAGTTCGAAAGTCCATGAGAATGGGACCCAAGGTTACGATCCATTCACGACACAACACAATGTCATAACCTCCCATGTCAATAACAAACATATGGGATTTGAGGTTGTAGTCACACCTATTTGGAGGCAGCACATTTTTCCGAGCGCCCTCCACACATTTCATAAAATTGAACATTGGCAATCATGATTCCGAAATTATTAGCATGGATATAGCAATGGGTTTTTTTTTTTTTTTTTGTTCTTTACATTTGTGGCCATCTCTGAGGTTATTCAAGAAGATGATGATGACCTTTCGGTGTTTGATATAACCGATTAGCTTGAGAGTTTAGAGAGAAGTGGTGTAGAGAGCATTGAAATGATGGGTTCCTCTACATGAGAATTCCGGAAGGAGGGTTTATTTGAGAAGTTTATGGTGACTTCAGGCACGAGGGAAGTGTCATCATCGTCTTCTTCAATATCCTGAGATGGCCATAAAGAGGTTTTGTTCCTTACATTTGTGGCACAGGAAATATTTGTCATCACATTTATAGCAGAGGCCTTTGAGTTGTCGTTCAACCATTCGGCTGGGTCAATTTTGGATTTTTAAAGGGGAGAGAGAGTAGTGGGGTTTCTTGGTTTAGGGTCTGGCGGGAAAAAAGGAAGGCTTACTGGTTTGAGAGGAAACAATTTGTTGTGCTTCTTTGGATTTTTGGTAGCCTCCACCCAAGTCGTGGAAGTTACATGAGGACTATGGGCCTAATCTCACCCCAGGGAGGCCATTGATAAACACTCTCGAAAGAAAGCATCGATCATGCCCTCTGTTCAAAAATCGAGGCACTCAAATCGTGATAGAGTCTTCGGTATGCACGATTACTTCAATTTTGTCAAAGCGGCCCAAATGGTTGGTGTCGATTAATGTCCGAAAAGCGTTCATAAAAGCTCAACAACAAATTGGGTCCAAGCAATATATCCTTGGCCAGGGGAAGTTTTTCTCCATTGCACCATTGCCGTTCTTGATCTAGATGGAGACACCATACGGTTAGCCAAGTCATACGTAATGTTGTAGAGAGAGAAATAATGTTCCATTTGTGTGACCCAACGGTGGGGTTTTGAGCCATCAAATTTAGTTACATTACCCTTGAGCGTATGTCCCTTTGAAAGTGATGTGGTTGAAAGGAATGGAAGAAGTTTCACCTTAGGTCTTTTTATGTGTATCATCATCAAGAGGGATTTTGAGTTTTGGTGCAGAGTGCTACAACGGCCGATTCAAGTTCATTTTTTACTTCGCCATTCTTGGCCCAGTTGCATGGCTACATGGCCGGATGCATTCATGGAGGCATCACGAGGGGCAATAATAGCGAGTTGTTGCACTTCTTGTTGGGTCTCAAGTAAATTGGATTCTGGCGGGGGTGTTGAGCGAGACTCTAGTTCTTGGTTACGGGGTATGGGCCATGATAAGCCCGGTGGCTGAAAAGGGTGCGGCGGGGTGAGAAATTTTTGCAGAAAAATGATATGGGTAAAAATTGATAAGGGAAAGTAGATGAATCTAATGGAATAAGTCTCCAAATAATGGTGAAAAATGGGTGAAAAGGGTGTGGGGCGGTGTCAGAAATTTTTGCGGAAAAAATGATATGGAGGAAAGAGATGAGGGAGAAGAGGTGAGTCCTAATGGAATAGGTCTCAAATAATGGTGAAAAATTCCAGACCATTTTTTTATTTTTCACGATTCGCGGGGTTATGCTTTGAGTGCGAAGAATGCTGCGGTCTTGAAATCCCCAAATTACGAACAGTATTTACTTAGCAACCCAAAAAAAAAAAAAAATGCGGGTTAATATATCTCGCGGTTTAATTTGTTTATGTTGTTGTTTATGTTCCCCAATTGTTAGGTATTCAAGGGTTCTACGAGACAAGGTTTACTTACATTGCTATAGCTCTCTCATATAAGTCACGAGGTCCAACGGTAGTACTCGGCCCAATATATGGTGGCACCTGCTTAAAAAAGGAGGATAGAAATTATCTTCCGTGTTGTTCTCGGTGACACTATAGTGATGCGGTGGCGATAGGTTTTATCTGGAGCCCAAAATCTAGGTGGGTCCAATACGGTGTTGTCACGATCTTTGCTACCACTCGAAGGGGGTACCAGCAGGGCGTCTTTAAACAGGAGCAGCACTGTTTCTGGGTAACTGTGAATCCCTCAACCCAGCGGGTTTATCGCGGCGTAGCGGCCAGATCTCACATTGGCAAAGATGCGGAATAAGAGATCTCTACCACGAAAAAAATACCCACAATTACGCCAAGGAAGAGATGCTCTGATACCACTTGCAAGATACCCGGATATATAAATATCGCGAGCGAGAAATGAAATGCACAGAAATGGCGGAATAATAGTAAAATATCCAGCAAAATATTCACAATAACAAAGAAATGATATCTGAGAATAGCAACGGAATAACACTTTGAATGGGATAGCAATGTTCGCGGGCCCTCTTGAGGGGGCAAACTCCAGTCGGGTAGTGCTCTGTTACAATAATATCAAGCTAGGGTTTTCATACCCTGAATATGTTATACTAAATATGCACATTAAGAGAAGCATCTAGAGGAAGATCCTTTTAGAAATGGAAGCTTCTATTGGGATGTCTCTTACATCATATTCTAATTTATTGAAGGTCTTATTAATATTGACCTTTATTACATCGAATACATTGATCTACCTGTAATGCGGGGTTAGGACCTTACTTGATATTTTCTTATTGTTTTGAGTAATAAAGAGCCATACTATAGAAATTAAAAATAACATATGAACTAAATCTCAGACAACTCCAAGAATGGCATGTATCCAATGATTATGACAAATAGGATTCGAAAGTTTTGACACTCAGATAAAAAAATTTATATTTTAATCTTTAATGTTGGCCACGCATGTAATGCATGTTTCATTAAAGGAGTGGTAAACTCAACACCAAATATCATGGCATTGGTTATACAATTCATCTCTAAAAATAAATAATTAGAGGATTTATACTTCTGTCATATTTTCTTATTGTTTTGAGTAATAGTTTAACACCTTGGACTTTATTTAATGACAAATTTATTTTACAAGACTAGAAGTAAGGTTTCTTAATATAAAAAAAAATTCCATGAAAAATAACAATGTTACTTTTGACATGAAACTTTAAGAAACGACATTCTAAATCCATTTAATATGGAATTTAATGTTCCACCCATGAGTATCAACTTCTAGGAAATGAGTCTTGAGCCTCTCACTTCCTTCTTCTCCCAATTGCAGCTACCAAACTTGTGCACTGATTGAGTGAATGAGTGAGTGAACAAATGATGCATTGGATTCCTTTATTTATACAAACTAACAGGTGTTGGAAAGGTGTCTCTTATCTGGGCATGGATGACTTTTCTTCCTAGTGGTTAAAACCACTTTAGTTACCCTGGGGGCCAACTTCTCAATTTGCACAATATATTTAGTATTTGACCAATCCACAAAAGTGGATTTAGTCAATAACAATGCCCGACATGATCAATCCACAAAAGGAGATTGATATAATTAATAATGACTAGATAAATAAATATAATACTCTTTGCAGTTACAATATTTCAACAATCCCCTTAACAAGAAGGGTATTCTATAGACACAACTCAATACAGCATCATCAAGAGAGAGAGAGGGAAGAAACATCAACAACATATGGAACACTGACTGACATATCTATAAATCATCGAAAGTTTTTATCATCATCATAGTTCACAACATGGAGCTGGAGTAGCATCATCATCCTCATCAGCATGAGGCTAAAGTAACATCATCATCATCTTTAGACTGAGGATAAAGTAACATCATCATATTTTTTAGCATGAGGATAAAGTAATATCATAAAAATATTTAGCAAAAAGATAAAGTAACATCATCATCTTCAGCATGAAGTTGAAGTGTCATCATCATCAGTTGCATCAACATGAATTAGTATAACACTAATACATCATCATCACTAATAATAACACAAGGATGATACAACATCAACAACAATAGTATCACAACATGAAGGCTGGAGCGTCATCAACATCAACACTAGGATGGAAATATTTAGCACGAAGCTAGCCTCTCAACAACATCATCTCAAAGATGGAAATATTCAGCAAGAAGCTAACATCTCAATAACATCAACACAAATCCGAAAATATTTAGCAAGAGGCTAGCATCACAACAACATCAACATGCAGTTGGAAATATTCAGCATGAGGATGGCATCAACAACATCATCACGAAAATGGAAATATTCAACACGAGGCTGGCATCAACAACATCTTCAAGAAGATGGAAATCTTTAGCACTAGGTTGGCATACAAAAAATCAACATAAAGCTGGAAATATTTAGCACTATGCTGGCATCAACAACATCTTGTGGTACTCTGACAGATTCAAAGGATCTTCCGAGGAATCAAAATATTCTCTAGGATATATAGAATCCTAAAAGAGCTACCTCTACTGACCAAATCTATCATATACATGAAAAAGTAATCTGACATCCCATCCTTTTGGACATTCAGGATATATCTAGGGATGATCAATCTCCTAGGATATAAAATCCTAACTGAGATACCAACTATTGATCAAGATACCATAGTATCATCAACACTACTCCCCCTTTTGAGGGAGGTCCTTTCAAACTATACCAAACTTGTCTCAAAAGTATTTAAACTTTACATGAGATAGAGGCTTGGTCTACAACCCACTCATCTATGCCATCATATTGGAGCTTTATAGCTCCTCTCTGCATCATATCATGAATCAAGGGATATCAGATCTCTATTTGTTTTGTCTTGTCATGGAACATAGGGTTATTTGTAATCTTTATGCAACTCTTATTATCACATAGAATCACAATTGTTTCCATCTCTAGATCGAATAAACCTGTCAACAAATTTTGAAGCCATATGGCTTCCCAACTGGAAGTACATGCAACAATGTATTATGCTTCTGTCATGCTGAGAGAAATGTTTGATTGCTTCTTACTTTTCCATGAGATCATGGCTGAACCCAAACTGAAATAACATTCTAAAGTGATCTTTCTGTCAGAGACACTTCCATCCCATTATGAATCGATATAACCACTCAGTCTGAATTCATGATCTCTATTATAACTGAGACCACAGTCTAATGTACCCTTAAGGTACCTCATCACATGTTTTGTAGCAACCTGGTGAAAACGTATGGGCTCTACCAAAAATTGACTCAAGGTATTCACAACAAAACATATATCTGGCTTGGTGTTTGTCAGATACATCAATGATCCAATTATCTTTCTCTACAACATAGCATCAATCAATTCTAACGAAGTGCCAACTAGGAGCTTCAACATTGTTTCCATGGGTGTATTCATGGATTTTCAGTCCAACATGTTAAACCTCTTCATTATTTCAACTGCATACTTCCCTTGGTTAAGGAAGATCTTCTTTGGGTTCTTCCAAACTTCAAGACCTAAGAGATAAAGCATTAGGTCTTTCATCAAAATCTGTAGAAAGCTTCTTCTACAATATGTGATTACATTTTCTTCATATTATCAAGAATACATCATCTACATATAGTAGTAACATCACTTTCTCATCATTCATGACCTTGAGGTAAAGGTTAGAGTCATCTTTACTCTTGGTAAGTCCCAAGCTCTTAAGAAAACTGCCAATTATTCAATATCAAGCTCTAGGAGCTTGCTTCAACCTGTGCAGGTCCTTCTTCAACTTGCAGACCTGTGTCTTTCTATCTTCAACTTCAAATCAAAATTTTCACATCACTTTGTACCAATTTGGTACACTTGCTCAGCTGCAACTCAATCTGCACAATCATGTGCTAGCTCTATGTGCTCTCTGCAATGAACTATCTGTCTAACTTCCTGAGAGTATGTCCTCTTCTCTTTCTACAACTATTCCTTCTGTAAGTGGGACTCTACACCTGTAACTAATCTGAAGCTGAGAATGGCTGCTCCATTCTCACTATGACTGTTGAAATGAGAGAGTAACTGCTCTACTCCATCAAGGCAACAACTTCATATGAAACTGAGAGTGGATCAATAATTGATACTAAAGGTAGCTATTCTTATTTCATGGAGGTAACTCTATATTTTATCATAGTCATGTCTCCATGAACAAACTAATGTAATGAACCAACTTTGGTGCCGACCCCCAACCCTCGGGTTGATATCCGCACAGGATCATTCTAATTCTCCACAGGTCCTTCCTAAAAAACCCACCCTGTCCACCTTAACTCTAGGTGTGAGCCTTACACTTCCATATGACCATGATGTGGTCTTTGCACAAACGCCTTTCGCAACTCACATGTTCACAAGTCAAAGACCCTCGACTTTTCTTCACCAAATTTCGATACCTAACATGCGATGGGATATGGCTCCTCCTTGTTAGTGCCCTCCACGTGTAACCACCAACTAGAGCTAAGTACTAACCTCACTTGCAACTCGCGAGTTTGTGAGTTGAAGGGTTGAACCTCCAGGCCCTTCTTTTACAAGACTCTGAGATGCGAAAGTCGGAGAAGATTTGACTCCTTTAGTACTTCTCATGGATCGCAACTTCACGAGTTGGTTTTTTGAGCCTTTGTCCTCCTTTATTATGAGAACTCGAAGCTTGAAAAGTCAACAGGGTGTTGAACCCCTCCTAGGCTACGAGTGTCCACCTGTCAACCACGCGGTCCCCACTTGATGGATGCACCACGTGTTAGCTCGAGACCTTGGCCCTCAACCTTCGCCCCTTTTGCAGTCAAAACTGATTCCTCCCAACCTCCAAAACCCTGATACATGATATAGTGAAGAGGTTTCAATGCAACGGTTATTCCTACTTCTCGCTACTCGGGAGTTTGCGCAACTAAAGGATTTGGTCTACCCTTCGAACTCATGAACCCTGAGTTTGAAATAATGATCCAATGGCCCGAACTGACCATGATCGATGGTCCTCACTGATTCTTGACACTAGAGTCATGGGTTCATCCAACTCCTAACCACCCTACAACTTTACTGGATCCTACAGTTCCCACAACTTCGTGAATTCTCCATTGAGAATTCTGACCGTTCGATTCCTTCCTCTGAATCTCTAGCCCAAATTGACTCGATGTTCTTTCTCTGGGACTTAACTTCTACGTGATGATTCAACTCCCCATATTCCTTTGAATACTTCAAAGGTTCTCACCCTCACCAGCTTTCTATTGCAACCTCAAGTCTCAAAATGACTCCTGCACACACTCTTTGCGACAATCCTTCAAATACTTTTGTGTATTTTCTTCTTCGACTCTATGCACTCTCGGCAATAGTAGTCTTTCACTCTTCAAACTTAATTGACAAATTCTAAGGCTTCAACTAGCCTACGGACACCTTACATGACTTCTTTGCTTCACCTGCACTTTTGTGGGAATGAGAACAATGGTATCCCTCCTGAGCTTTCTGAGATAGACTCAGAACCCTTGTCAACACACACCTTATGGATGTTTCATTGCACTCCTTGCAAGAAATTCTCTCAGGAAGAAAAAAAATTGAAACACATTCTCTTTCTCTCTCAGACTTCATACATTCAACATGAAATCATACATTCAACACAACATAGCATCATAAAAAATGTATAACATAGAGAATAAAACAACTATAAGCATACCATTCAGCATATGTAAACAGTAAGCATAATAACACCATGAAATCTGAGTCAAATCTTTATATATTAATTCAATCTCTTGTACATGGGTTCTTCACTACAACTCTCTACTATAGCTCTCTTCTTCTGCTATGTGCTAATTATCTAATCATAAAATAATACAAAGGCGAGGGTGTCTATATCTGTTTTCCCTCCTACGCTCCTAAAACTATCTAATATATTAATTCAAAGCTACCTACTTTCATTTATCAGACTTAATGTCTACTACATCCGACAGATGAGAGAAAATCGCTCAAGATTTGCTTACATCATGTAAGTACGCTTCCTTTAACTACTACATTAATATCCACTCATTAATTTCTTCAACACATTTCAACATGTGCAAAATGTTTGTTGCGTTTTTCTAGCCATCTTCCACCTTTTATGGTTTCTTGGATGGCTGCTTACGATGCTCCTGCATCATACTCTCTGACTTGAAAATTTTCATGAAATTTTGTTCATGAGCTCTTGCACGGTCTGTCCATGCCTATGAATTTCTTCTTCGTCTTCCCAACTAGCATCTTCAATTGGGTGTCTCTTTCATTTGACCAAGTATTCAAAATGCTCTTTCCTCCTGGTCTTCATGCTAACCCTCTTGTCAATTATATTTTCCATCTGTGGCTTTTCAGCTACAGGCATATGTTTGGTCCACTGAACTTATTTTTGTTCTTCCTCTGCCCCTACTTCTTTAGATCTATAAGGGTACAAATCCGCAACATTGAATATCAGTGAGATTCCAACCCCATCGGGTAATTCAATCTCATATGTGTTTGCCCCAAATTTCCTTATGACCTTGCATGGTCCAATCTTTTCCATCTTCAGTTTATTATGCGTTCCCCTTGGGAACCTTTCCTTCCTCAGATGTGCAAGAATTAGATCACCAACTTCAAATTGAAGTTCTCACCTATGTTGATATGCTCTCCACTTGTATTCTTGACTTGAACTCTACAATCGCTCCTTAATTTAGCTCTGAAGCTCCTTCATTCCTTCTGCAAAGTCTTCTGCACTAGCAGTCCTGAGTTCAGCTTGTTCTGAATCTTTCAATTCAAAAACTCCCCTTGGCTACATTCCATATACAATCTGGAATGGACTCTGCCCTATTCTTCTGTTGAGTGAGTCATTGTAATAAATATCCACTAGTGGCAGAATGTGATCCCACTGACTCTGGTGTTCAGGCACTAAGCTCCTCAACAAGTCTCCAAATATTTTGTTCATGACTTCTGTCTGCCCATCCATTTGAGGATGATATGTTGAGCTAAAATACAAACTTTTCCCCAGATTTTTCCATAAGGTCCTCCAAAAATGTCCCACGGACTTGGTATCTCGATCAAACACAATACTCCTTTGTAAGCCATGAAGTCTGACAACTTCATTGAAAAACGGGTTCGCAATATGAGTTACGTCACTGGTTTTTTGGCATGGTATGAAATGTGACATCTTTGAAAATCTATCGACTACCACAAAGATTGAATCACATCCTCTTTGTGTTCTTGGCAGTCATAATATAAAATCCATTCTCACTGTGTCCCATGGCCTTTCTAGTATGGGTAATGGTTGATATAACCCTATGTTATGCATTTTCCCTTTTGTGTGATGACAAATCCTACATCTATCCACAAATTTCTTAACATCTATCCTCATCCCTGGCCAAAAATATGAGCCATTCAACTTTGAGAGTGTCTTATCATGACTGAAGTGTCCGACCAACCCTCCACTATGTTTTTCCTTCAGCAGGTTCTCCCTCATGGAGAATTTTGGAATACATAGTTGATTTCCTCGGAATAATAACCCATCCTAGATCATATACTCAGTCCATTGGCTTCTGTCCCTGAGAACTGGATTCTTAGATGCCTCATATGCCTCCTTAAAATCTGGTTTATCCCTATACATTTCTTTGAGGTTATCAAAACCCAAAGTCTTGACTCTGAATTCTTGCATAAGAAAACATTTCCTGCTCAAAGCATCAACAACTTTGTTAGCAGTTCCAAAAATATGCTTACTTACAAAATAAAATTCTCCATGAATTCAACCCATTTAACATGCTTTTGGTTCAACTTCTCCTGTTGAGTAACAAATTGAAAAGTGTGATTATCACTGTACAAAACAAACTCTTTAGGAACCAAATAATGTCTCCATTTCTTCAACGCTTGTATGACTGCATAGAACTCTTTGTCATATGTTGAGTAATTGATCTTCGCTTCATCCAGTTTTTCACTGAAGTATGTGATCGGCCTATCGTCTTGGCTCAAGGCCACTCTAATTGCATATCCACTCGCGTCACACTTGACCTAGAATGTCTTGCTAAAATCCGACAAAACCATAATTGGTTGTTCCATGATCTTCTTCTTCAATAGATTGAAACTCTTCTCTGCTTCTTCTATCCAGTGAAAATATTTGTGTCTTTTCTTCACCATATCCATCATTGGTGCTCTAATTCCACTGAAGTTTCGAATGAATTTCCTGTAGAAACTTGCCAAACCATGGAATCTTTGAACTTCAAACACACTCTTCGGCGATGGCCAATTCTTAATTGCATCTACCTTTTCAGGATCCATCTTCAACTCATTCGCAGAGATAACAAAACCAAAATAAATGAGTTATGTCCTCATAAATGATGATTTCTTCATATTAATCAATAATTTCTCTTGTTGTAATCTCCTCATCACTGCAGCTAAATTCCTTAAGTGCTTTGCTTCTATCTTGCTCAAAATTAATATATCATCAAGATATACAATGACGAATTTCCCTATGAAATCCTTCAGGACTTCGTTCATCAACATCATGAAAGTAATAGGTGCATTTGTTAATCCAAATGGCATGAAAAGACATTCATAAAACCCCTCATTCGTCTTGAATGTTGTCTTCTATTCATCACCTTCTCTCATTCTAATCCGATGATATCTTCTTTTCAAATCAATCTTTGAAAAAAATCTTTCTCCACTCAAGCAATCCATCAAGTTGTCCATCCTTGGTAATGGAAATCTGTATCTTATGGTGATCTTATTGATCGCCCTTGAGTCTGTACACATTCTCCAACCTCCGTCTTTCTTTGGGCTGAGCACTGTTGGAACAGCGCATGGACTCAAGCTCTCTCGAATCAATCCTTTATCCATTAAGTCCTGGACCTGTCTCTTAATTTCTTCATTTTCCTACAGCGTCAACCTGTACATGGCTTTGTATGATAAGTTGGCTCCGGGTATAAGGTCGATATGATGTATTATACTTCTGATAGGTGGAAACGAACAAGGTAGTTCGCCCACTACTATATTAGCAAACTCTTCCAACAACTCCTGGATTTCTTCTGGTAAATCATCTATCCTTGTACTGGTCAAAAAAATTATGGGCTTCCTAACCACAATAAATTATGTGTCTTCTTTCTTCGTAACCTCCTTAAGAAGTTCCTTCCCACTCATGAGAAGTACAGTGTTGCTCATCTCTATTTTCACCTCTTGGTTTTTAATCGGCAGCAACATGTGTGTCCTCCCATTCTTTTCCAGGGTGTACGTGTTCTTTCTCCCATAATGAATCACATTCCTATCATATTGCCATGGTCTACCCAACAATATATGACAAACATTCATGGGAATGACATCACATAATATTTCATCTTTATATCCCCCTATTTCAAATTCAACTAAACATTGTTTAGTGAAATTTACCTGATGTCCTTTTTGTAGCCACGAAACTCTGTATGGGCTTGGATGTGCAATAGTCTCTAGCTCCATCTTTTCTACCATCTTTGTAGATATGAGATTGTCTGTGTTACCACTGTCCACTATGACTTTGCATACTCTGTCTTTAGTTTTGCAAGCAGTCCAAAACATACTGTTTCTTTGGGCTGGGTTCTCTGCCTCCTTCTCTGGCTTCAAGAGAAATTTCCTCATCATCAAATATCTTCCACCCTCAGCATCTTCTACCTCAACATTCCATCCTTGAGTTTCATAAATGTGAGTTTCACCACCATCTTTTTTCTTATCTGGGCACTCATAGGATTTATGTCCGATCTTTCCACAGACAAAGCATTTTACTTCACCGCCTCTGCCTCTTNAATACTTCCCTCTCTGTGAGCTTCCTCCTCTCTCATGTTGAGTTTGAGGTTTCTTCCCCTCTTCTTTAGATTTCTGAGTTCTTTCTTGGGCAATTGTTTTACCTCTAGCTTGACTTCTACCTCGGCCTCTTTGACCTTGTTTTCAGCTCATCTTCTCTTCATATTTTAGAGCCATCTAATAAGAATCTTCCATAGTCTGAATGGTCATCATTATCATCTCATCTTGAATGGAATACCGCAGACCATTCATGTATCTGACAACTTTTTCATCATCGTTTTCTCGATGACCTACCCTGATTTTTATCTTGTAGAACTCTTCAGTGTATTCCTTCACTGACATCATCTTCTGTCTCAAATTTTGCATCCTTCGAAACAGAGTGATTTGATAATCCTTGGGTATAAATGTTCCTTTCATCTTTGCAACCATTCTATCCCAGCTCTTGATTTTCTTCTTTCCTTTGTAGCGTCTATCAGCCTGCAGTACATCCCACCATAGTGTTGCATGCCCTGTAAGTCTAGTAATGACATGTTTGACTTTCTTGTCTTCCTCAACATCCTCATAGTTGAAGTATTTATCCAGAGCTCTAATCCGGTGTAGAAGCTCTTCAACATCCAGGTTTCCCTCATACATGGGAATCTCCATCTTTGCTCTAGAACCTATCCTTGCAACAACCCTGAATAGGTGTTCATCTGCAACATCTTCAACTCTGACTTCTTCTCCTTCGTCTCCAGTTTCATTTTCACTTTTCGCTTCTATGATATCCCCGGCGTCAACTGTTCACCTTTGTGTTGTCTCCATGGCATCAATTCTAGCATGTAACTCACGCATTTCTCTTTCTCTTGCTAGATCAGGCATTGGCATTGGCCTGTCTCTTCTTCTTGGCGGCATGGTTGTAAAATGTTCCCCTGTTCTCTACTACAGAAGCAAATAACTTGTTCTATGGCTCTGATACCACAAATGGTGCCAACCCCCAACCCTCAAACTAAGATCCGCACAGGATCGTTCTAATTATCCTCTAAGTCAGATTGACTCTTCAATTTCCCTACAAGAAATTCTCACACACACAAGAGTGTATCCACAGTTCCTTCCTAAAAAACCTGCCCTATCCACCTTAACTCCAGGTGCGAGCCTTACACTTCCATATGACCACGACCTAGTCCTTGCGCAAATGCCTTTCGCAACTCGCATGTTCGCAGGTCGAAGACCCTCGAGTTTTCTTCACCAAACTCTGATACCCAACATGCGATGGGATATGGCTCCTCCTTGTTAGCGCCCTCCATGCATAACTACCAGCTAGAGCTAAGTACTAACCTCACTCACAACTCATGAGTTCGCGAGTTGAAGGGTTGAACCTCCAAGCCTTTCTTTTACAAGACTCCAAGACATGAAAGTCAAAGAATATTTGACTCCTTCATTACCTCTCGCAGATCTAAACTTCACGAGTTGGTTTGTTGAGCCTTTGTGCTCCTTTCTTATGAGAACCCGAAGCATGAGAAGTCAAAAGGGTTTTGACCCCCTCCTAGGCGACGACTGTCCACCTATCAACCATGTGGTCCCCACTTGATGGATGTGCCACGTGTTCCCCTGAGACCTCGACCCTCGCCCTTCACAACTTCTACAGTTGAAACTTATTCCTCCCAACATCCAAAACCTCGATACGCGATATAGATAAGAGGTTCCAATCCAAAAATTATTCCTATTTCTCGCTACTCGGGAGTTCGCGCAACCAAAAGATTTGATCTGCCCTCCGAACTCATGAACCCAGAGTTCGAAAGAATGATCCAATGACCTGAACTGACCATGATTGATAGTCTTCATTGATTCTTGACACTAGAGTGGTGGGTTCATCCAACTCCTAACCACCCTGCAGCTTTAATGGATCTTACGGTCCCCACAACTTCGTGAATTCTCCACTGAGAATTCTGACCATTCGATTCCTTCATCTGAATCTCTGGCCCAAATTGACTCAACGTTAATTCTCTGGGACTTAACTTCTGCATGATGATTCATCTCCCCTTCTTCCTTTGAATACTTCAAAGGCGCTCACCCTCCTGAGCTTTCTATTGCAACCTCAAGTCTCGAAAGGAATCTTGCATATACTCTTTGCAGAAATCTTTCAAATACTTCTGTGTATTTGATTCTTTGACTCTATGCACTCTTGGCAACAATAGTATTTCACTCTTCAACCTTAGCTGATAAATTCTAAGGCTTCAACTAGCCTGTGCACACCTTGCATGGCTTTTGTGCTTCACCTGCACTTCTACTGGAATGAGAACAATGGTATCCCTCCTGATCATTCTAAGATAGACTTAGAACCATTGTCAACGCACACCTTGTAGACGTTTCACTGCACTCCTTGGAGGAACTTCTCTCAGGAAGAGAAACAATTGAAACTCATCCTCTTTCTCTCTCAGGCTTCAGACATTCAACATAGCATAGCATCATAACAAATTCATAACAGAGAGAATAAAACAATTGTAAGCATATCATTCAACATATGTAAATAGTAAGCATCATAACACCATGAAATATGAGTCAAAGCTTCATATATTAATTCAAGCTCCTGTACATGGGTTCTTGATGCAGGAGCATCACCAATGTCAAGCGAGCATGGGGCAAGCACCAATACATTTTAAACACATGATAAATTGTTTAAAAAAATAAAAAAAAAAATTGAAGATAGATGTGCCAAACGTAAATGTAACAGTGAAGGAGAGGCATACTTATAGATTGTAAAGGTCCATGAGCGATCCTCTCTCATCCATAGTAGGTAGAAGGCATTTATGTTACTAGGTAGCTTTGAATTCTCTGATTAGACAGTTTTAGGAGTGGAGGGAAAATGGATATAGACACCCTTATTGTCTAATTGTAAGATAGAAGGAGGATGCCAATTGAGAGATAGTAGTGAAGAACATTACCAAGAAGAAGGAGGAGAGAGAATATAGAGTTGGAACAAAGACACTGTAATTGAAAAACACCCATGTACATATATTAAGTTAATAGAAGAATTCTTAATTCAGATTCATGGCGTTGTAGTTGTTTCTTGTATATGTATGTTGAATG
This sequence comes from Picea sitchensis, assembly GCA_010110895.2. Lineage (NCBI taxonomy): Eukaryota > Viridiplantae > Streptophyta > Pinopsida > Pinales > Pinaceae > Picea > Picea sitchensis. Next base: position 21,417 of record SNQJ01S0102796.1, read on the forward strand.
GTATGTTCATGATTTTACTCTTTCTGTTATACATATGATTTCTATGCTGTGTATGGATGATTTCTTGTTAAATTTTTGAAGTCTGAGAGAGAAAGAGCTAGGAAATGAGTTTCAATTGTTTCTCTATCTGAGCGAGGATTCCTACAAGGAGTGCAGTTGCATTGTCTGCAAGGAGTGCGTTGACAAAAAGGGTTCAGAGGTTTATCTCTGAAGGCTCAGATAGATTAGCTTTTGTTCTCATTCCCTCAAAGGTGTAGTTAGGCACAAGAGTCATTCAATGTGTGCACAGACCAGGCTTGAATCCAGGGTTTGAAACCTGAGAAGCTATTGAAGGACTGTCGCTGCAAGGAGTGCGTGAAGTTAAAGGAATTCAACAATGAAGTGATTGAGGGTTGTCCCAACGAGTGCGTACATAAGGTTCTTGAGAGGTTGGAAGTCTTTGAAGACCTCCGAAGGATTCAAACCTGCTAAGTCATTGAAGGGAAGAGATGAACGGAAAAAATTCTTCGTAGAAGAATTGTGAAATCCTGCCAACCGTCCGATCTGATAGAGAAGTTAGTGGGTTATGGTTGTTTTTAGAGTTTCAAGCCCAAGAAATCGTGAGCCGTTAGATCCTCACCTAGTTACCCCTCAGCCGTAGGATCTCACTGGAGTTGCATGGGGTTTAAACTCTCGCAGGTAGGGTGTAGCTCCTGAAAGGCATCGTGATATCAGAATTTGGGATATTGAAAGCCTCGAGGACAGGAGATCGGGTCACTTTATAGTGAAAACCCTAATTTTGATCTGAACCATCCATCTCGAGGAGACACATGGAGGAGAACAAGCATCTATCATTATTTTAGCTACCGAGGTTTTGAGTTGACAGAGAAACTGTGACATCGGGGAATCACAAGTCACGAAATCCCAAGGCTGGATCTAGATCGTCCATCAGGTGAGACAGGTGGCAATAATCAAGAGCCCGTCGACATTTCGCATGTTGAATTTTTTGGGTTCAGGAGGATAGGAGGATATCGGCATTTGACTTCGTGAAATCGCGAATGATCGAGGTTCATCCATTGGTTGGGACACATGGTGGAGATCAGAAGCTATTGGAATTTTGGGATTTAGCGTTTCGCAAATCCTGAAGACAAGAAGCACAAACATTTCAGAACCGTGAAGTCCGAACCCCTGATAAGGTGGAAAGCTCTGGTGTGGGATTGACTGACGTCATTTCAGCATATAAGAGGTCAGGAATCGGAACTTCGGGAGTTCCAAGGGAAAGAACCCATAAGTATTTTAGTTCCTGAAACCACGAAGTAATGAGGACCTTCCATCTCTAGGGGACGCATGGAAATAATCTAGGTCTTCGAGGGAAAATCTCGAAAGGGAGACCATTTCGGCAAATCGAGATTCGGAGGATCGGAAATCCTGAGGACAATGGGTCCATGCGTGTCGGAATTCGAAAGCCCGAAATCGTGAAAGACTTAGGATTGCAATCATATGAAGTCATGGTCACATGGACCAAAGATATAGTCCAGGGAGCTAGCTGTAGTCAGAGTCGTTTCAGTATTTCGAGATATCAGAGATCGGGGGATTGAAGAGATTGAGGTTCTCAACAATGGGGATCACGAAACCCCGAAACTTGAAATTTCAGTCGAGAAGAGACTAGGTATATGAAGAAGCGGTGATAGGGGAAGGAGAAGGACCTGTGAATTGGGTTTTTAACAAAGATTCTAGTGAGGAATCAAAAGAGCCACTTCGGCTCAAAGGTGAAGTTAGAACGATCTGTTAAGACTGGGAGATCAGCGCAGAGGCTTTGCCGAGAAAAAGGGGACGTCTGCATCATTTCTTCTCTATAACTCTCTACTACATCTCTCTTCTTCTTCTCTCCGCTAATGATCTAATCATACAATAATACAAAGGCGAGGGTGTCTATATCCGTTTTCCCTCCTACGCTCCTAAAACTATCTAATCTATTAATTAAAAGCTACCTACTTTCATTTATCAGAACTAATGTCTACTACATCTGACAGTTGAGAGAAAATCACTCAAGATATGTTTACAACATGCAAGTACGCTTCCTTTAACTACTACATTAATATTCGCTCATTAATTTCTTCAAAACATTTCAACATCTGCAAAATGTGTGTTGCGCTTTTCCAACTGTCTTCCACCTTTTATGGCTGCCTGGATGGTTGCTTACAATGTTCTTGCATCAAACTTCCACTCAATTTTAAATATGGGGATTTCTCCACCTACATCTCATACTATATATGAATCATGGTTGTTCTGGTTGTCTTCATAAATACTGGAACTATTTCTCCAATTACTGGAGTAAGTGTCTCATCATAGTCTTCTCCCTCTTGCTGGGAGAATCCTACGGACACACATCAAGATTTGTACATCTCCAACATGATTGATCTGTTTAAATAAATACCGACTTATCTTCTATTCTCATGGAAGAATCCATATCCTAGTCTTTCTGACTCACTTCCTTCTCTATCACTAAAATAAGGGAATCTCCCTAGGATATTTTATATCTCCTATAATTTTTTGAATCTACGATATAGTTTTCTCATGGCATCTATATCCCAATACTGGAAGTTGTCTCTTCATTCGATCCTTTCTGAGGTCAGGCTTACTCTTGTTTTCTTCTGAGTCTACAAGGACTTCATCATCTCTTATGGGGTATACTTGGTGTTGAATACCAAGTCTAAATATGAAAAGCTAAGTCAGACTTCAAGTGAATTTTGCTTCCTTTCAAGGTGGCTTCATTATCTTTTGAACAAGTATATTGTGAGTTATTTTTCTAATGTTCGGTCATCTTTGGAGCTTTCTTCTCCTTACAGTCAATCTCTATATGAGATACTATGGATATCAAAAGATAACTTCTTCTTCATCTTCTTTGGTACATGAATGTATACGTTCATGTACATAGTCTCATATAATTTGTTTCCTTCTTCATTCTTCACAATA
>SNQJ01S0102796.1:60192-72272 GCA_010110895.2 Picea sitchensis
ATTCTAATTGATCTAGGTGCAACTGATAGTTTTATTTCTCCTAATTCTTTAGTGAAATGTAAACTGGTGGCAGTAGAGAAAAATGATTTTGACTAGGTTGAGATGGAATTGGGTCATTCACAAAAAGTAGAATCCTTAGTCTGCAAGTTCCCTTTAGATTTGGGAGTGTGTATCACACATGTGAACCTTTATGTGATGTTTCTTAGACATTATGATGTAATAATAATGATGGATTGGATTGAGCCCCACTGGGTTATTCTAGACTGTAGAAGTAATACCCTTCATTTTGTAAATGATGAGGGACAATTGATGGTTCTCCAAGTGGAAAAGAAACGTGCTTCCCTGAGACTGATTTTAGCATTGTAGTTGAATCAGAGTCTCAAAAAATAATGTTAAATGTATGCTATGATGACCTTAAATGAGGGAGATATTTCATCCTTAGAGAAATATCTAGTTCTTTCAGAACATGCCAATGTTTTTCCTAATGAGTTTCATGGTATACCTCCAAAGCGTGAGATTAATGTTTTCAATTGAACTAAATCCTAGTACCAAACCAGTGTCTAGAGATCTTTACCAGATGTCATTTCCTGAACTTAGAGAATTGCAGGTGAAACTTCAAGAATTATTAGATCAGGGTACAATTAGACCCAATGTTTCACCTTAGGGAGATCCAATGATATTTCTTAAGAATAAGGATGGGTCTCTCCAGATTTGTATTTATTACAAGCAGTTGAATCGAGTAACTATTATAAATCAATATACTTTGCCTTGCATTGGTGATTTATTTGATCAAATGAAGGGAGACTTAGTGTTTTCCAAGATCGATCTTCGATCTTGGTATCACCAGCTTAGAGTTAAGCAAGAAGATATTCCTAAGACTTATTTTAGAACTTGTTTTGGTCATTATGAGTTTGTTTTGGTTCCTTTTGGGTTATCTAATGCTCCAAGAGTATTTATGATCCTCATGAATGGGGTGTTCTGTAAGTTCTTGGAAAAGTTTGTTCAAGTGATGCTTGATGATATCTTAATTTATTCCAAGACTCCATAAGAGCATGAAGATCACTTAAGATTGGTTTTGCAACGCTTGAGAGAAAATAAGATCTATGCCAAAATTTCCAAATGTTCTTTCTTCCAATAATAAATCCATTATCTTCGACATATTACTTCTATTCAAGGCATAGTTGTAGACCCAACAAAGATAGATGCAATTTCAGAATGGCCAACACCCTCTAATGTACATGAAGTACATAGTTTTATGGGTATGGTAGGATACTAAAGAACACTCATGGAAGGATTTTCTAAAATATATAACCCAATTACCTCATTGCCTAGGAAGGGAGAAAAGTTAAAGTGGACAGATGAGTGTGATCAGGCTTTTTCCAAACTCAAGAAATGTTTTAATTAAGATCCAATACTAAAGGTACCAGATATAGATAGGTCATGTATAGTATGAAATGATGCATCAAGGGAGGGATTGGCTTCAATATTATCCCAATATGGAAGAGTTATTTCTTATTACTCTCGTAAATTAAGGTTGCATGAAGAAATCTATGAAACTCATGATTTGGAACTAACAATTATAGTTCATGTTTTGCAGCTTTGGCGTCATTATCTTGTGATAGGAAATTTGAATTAAAGACAGATCATAAAGGATTCCAACATATTTTTTTTCAAAGTGATCTTAATGCTAGATAAAGTTGGTGGTTAGAGCTCTTAAGTGAGTATTATTTTGATATAACTTACATCAAGGGTACTTTAAATAAAGTGGTTGATGCACTTAGTCAAAAACAACTCATCTTCTTGGTAATTACATTGAAGGTTGATTTACGAGATCACATTTTGAGGGAACAAGATGAAGATGATTGGTGTAAGGAAGTTAGAGTTGTCATGTATGGGAAAAATATTTGCAAAAGAAATATGGAGGGGCATTATTGTGATGATGATGTGCTAGTGATATTCATGAAGAAAATTGCAATTCCAGATCGAGATGGACTATGTGAGATCATTATGAAATAATCTCATTTTTCTTTATATATTTCCCACCCTGGTGTTCAAAAGATGTAGGAAAATTTAAACCAAAATTTCTTTTGGACTGGCATGAGGAAGTATATATCTATTTTTGTGGCAAGGTGTTTGGAATTATAGCTAGTCAAAGAAAATCACAATAATCCAATAGGATTGTTACATATAAAATTCTAGAGTCAAATGCGAGGAAGTATCTATGGATTTTATTGTTGAATTACCGGAAACAGTTAGGAGGCAAAAATCGATTTTGGTGGTGGTGGACAAACTTACAGAGAGTTCTCATTTTACACCTGTTAGAAATACTTGCAAATCCCCTATGATAACATAGGTATTTAGCAAAGATATTGTTAGAATTCATGGTTTTCTAAGAAACTCATATCAAATAGAGAATTTGTTTTCATGTGAATTTTGGAATATTTTTCATTCATCCCTTCAAACTTAGTTAAATATTAGTACAACCTATCATCCATAAAATAGATGGTCAAATTGAAAGAGTAAATCAAGTATTAGAAGATATGCTTGGTGTATGTGATGGAGAAACAAACCAAATGGGAAGAATATCTTCCTCTAGTGGAGATACACATACAATAATAGTTATCACCACTCTCTTGGTATGGAACCTTATGAGCTCTTATATGGAAGATCTTGTAGAACACCCCTAATTTGGGACATGCGAATATAGAATCTTTGTAGGACCTGAAATTATTCAATAAATGGAAGAACACACATCTTGTATAAGAAAAATATTGAAGGGAGGCACATGATAGAAAAAAATTATTTTGATATGCATAGAATGGAACGTAGTTTTGAAGAGGGGAAATTTGTATTTCTTAGAGTAAAACCTCAAAAAAGATCCATTATATTTGGAAAGGGATATAAACCATCTCCTCATTTTGATGGGAGTTTTGAGATATTAGAAAATAGTATACCTATGGCATATCGTCTTGCTCTACCGCCAGTTCTTCATCATATGCATGATGTGTTTCATGTGACTCAGTATTGAGTAAATATGTTCACGATCCTTCTCATATTTGAGATTGGAATCATTTGCAGGTAATGAATGAGGTGGATTTGAAGCAAGATCCAGTTTGTATATTGGGAGGACACATCTACTATGCATTTTGAATTTCCTTTTTTGTTTAATGGTCATTAAAATTTGGGCCAATTTTATCCCAGGAGGGGGAGTATGTAGTGTCTCATCTTGACTATTATAGTTTTGTGACATATGAAGAGGGTGATTTTTTATGGATTATGTATGCCAAACTTATATGTTATGGAATTGGTTGGGTCACTTGACTTGTGAATGCTAATATATATGAACATATTATATATACATGATTGCCTCTCTACTTATGTGTGATTATGTTTCTGATTATGTGTTTCAGATCAATTTTGATTAAGAACTTATTACGTGTATGTTTTTTTTCTACATCTGGTTAGTTACATAGATTAGTATATATAATTGTAACATGGATGATCATTATTTTGTGGAAAAAATATTTGATTATGATATAGTGATGTTACATGATTTTAATGATTATCTCTTATATATAATGAATAGGAATTGGTAGAGAATTAGTTACATGGAGACAAGGATGCTTGGATCAGAAATGATTATAGAAGTCATGTACACATTTGGGTAAAATGTGATTATTTTAATTCATTATGAATTTTAAATTTATGATAGTAAACTATGCATTTATGACGTTTACAGGTATAGGGAAACAAGACCTTACCAAAAAGAACTTCATATGGGTATGAGATCACAACCAATACATTAAGGGAAACGCGAAGTTTCAATAAAAATAGATGAGAAACCATGGAGGTTAGGTCACAGAGTCCCAAAACCATGGAATATCAAGACGTGGAGTCTTGGATCTATGAAAATGGTTAGGACGTAGAGTCCTAAATTTATTAGGAAATTAAGTATTAGATACAAGGAAAGGGTGTGGAGTCCTAATAAGTCTAAAGAGGCATGACATAGGGGTGAATAATCCCTATTGTGTCTAGCACAAGAGATCTCTGGGGTTAAAAATCAACAGGTAAGCCAAATTCAAATCTTACATTAATCCTAATTCCAATTTTCCCTTTTGAGAGAGGTTCAACTTTTGAACATCTTCTTTTTATAAAAATGGAAATATTTAATATGGAAAAAAGTTAATAATGAAATAATATAAAAAAGACACATGAGAGTGGTGAATATTAATATAATTAATTATTTAGCTAAAAATTAAAAGTATGGGATTGCCACCCTAAAGAGAGTGAATAATACACAAGGAACCCCATGGTATGAGGGGGAAATTTGGAGAGTAAGGACATTCTTCCAAAACGATTCTCAAGTCTATGAATTAAATATCTAGGTAGTAGGGGGATAATTTATCCCTAGATAAGGTTGGGTGGTAAATAAATTGGTCTTGAGTTGACAAGTGGATATTCTAAAGGGATAAAATCAATTGGTTTCAGATAAATGTTTAGTTATGCAATTTAATTATATGTGGTCAATTATTGACTATTAGGTAGTATTTATTTTAACTAACATTTCTGGTAACCAAAACTCTATGGCATATGAGAAAGTGATTGTTATGGAGGGTTAAAGGAAAAGAATATGTTGATGAAGATGAAAATTTTCTCTCTTCTTCTTCTAATAATTCTTTCCTCATTCACTACACATATTTTTAGGGATGAGAATTTTAAACTATGGCATACGAAAAGGTTCCATAAATTTGATTATCTTTATTTAATTATTTCTAATTATGATTATTTTGAAATGTTTTTTGACTAATAAAGTTAATTGTGAAGTTTATTAATTTACCCCATTTTATGGTGGATTTCTTAATTTATTGAGCTCAAGTAATTTTCCTCATAGATAGCAATCTTTGCATATATGATTAATTTCCATAACTACATGATGGAGTTAAGTTAATTGTTGGGTCCCTCGGATAGGTGGTAGTGCATGCTCTGCTTGGCAATGTGGGAGTGGGCAGTGGCCACCAGGACACGGGGGCATGTGAAGGGCTCGTGCCACCCCCTTGATGATTTATTAAACCTTCAATATGACGCGAAGGGGCATTAATGTTGGATTTAACACAGGCGTCCCTCCCGTTCGGTATTTTGATATGACTCGGACTGTAGTGTTGGTTATTTGTTGTTGTCGACCTCCCGTAGAGCTTGCTCTGCAGTGGCAATGGTGTGATCACGTTTTAAGTGCTTCCTGACCCGAGCTCAGCCCTGTCTACTCCTTGACCATTCGTCCCCGTCCTACATTCGGGACCACTTCTGCTCGCAGTGTGGGCTGGACCATGACTTACAGCGGAGAGAACCAAAGTGGAGGGCTGCATACGGAAGCCTCGGCGACCCTCTGTCTCCCCCTCCGACTCACCTTCCATTAGCTCCTCTCCCCGACACAACTCTGGGCACTTATCTGCTTATTCTCATGACAGGATGAATTCACATTCTACTCGTCGGGATTTGGTGCCCAGGACATCTAGCTCTCCCCTGCATTATCCCCACAGTCCTTATGCGACTCCTTTCGACCTGACGTCTGACTTCGACCCACTGGGATTTTTGGGTGCTGTTGAGCACTCTCATCAATACTTCTTGGAAATTTGGGCCTCTCCCACAATGGCCCCTTCACCAATCACTAGTTGTGGGATAGTGCTATGGCTGACCCTCTGACACAGTTTTTGGTATTCGCTAGGAAGTGGAGGACCTCAATTATCGTCTTCAAGAAACCAGAGCCAAAGTGGACCTTTTTCTTCGGACTCTCACCTCTCTGTAGAGCTCCCTAACCTCTAGCTCGGATGAGGATGCTCCAATGCGGAGCGAATCACGAACAAGCTAGTGGCAGTGTCTGGCCAGATTGCAACACAGGCGTGGCGGGTGCAACAACGGTCTGAAATCGGCGAACAGGCCCTTTGTAGGCGGCCGTGGGGCATGAAGCATCTAAGCTGAATCAGCCAACGTACGTGGGGGAGGAGCCCTGGCCGGGGTATCTCCGGGGCAAGTGGCCCGATTTCGCTCGATGTGTCTAGCTTGTTAGTCTTTTCTGTCGTATCGTAGATGGTTAGCAGTTTTTTGTCAACTTTTCTCACTAGCATATGGATGTCTTAGATGTAAACTCTATTTCAGGTTCTAAACAATAGTTTTGTTAAATTATTAAGACTGCTTGGGTACAATGGATTGGTTTCCCCTCTGTTAGGCGATCTCTTGCACCCTGAAACTTGGACATCTTTGTACTATGCCATGAAACTCTGCTTCTAGGAGGCTCTTAATATATATTTTTCTTACTTACAAAAAAAATTAATTGTTGGAGTCTACTTCCAAACTACTCCCAAATTTGGAAGGTGTATTTTCAAGATCATACTCTTAAAATGATATTCCTTTTTAATATTTTAGTACTTACATTTCCATCCAATCACCCACTATTCTCTCGACCACCTATGTTCTTTGTAGTAGTAGCTCTTTATGCATGATTTATTTATATGTGTATTTTAATAGAATGTGTATATTGAATTATTATTTATAATTATTTATGTGTATATTTTTCCAATTAATTATAGTTATTTATGGACATTATAATTATTTATGTATATTTTGAAAGATCTTATGGAAAGTATTTACTATATTTCTTAATGAAATGTTTATATTGAATTATTATTTATAATTATTTGTGTATATTTTCTCAACTAATTATAGTTATTTTGGGGCATTATGATTATCTTTGTATATTTTGAGATCTCTTATGGAAAGCATTTACTATATTTCTTAATAGAACGTGTATATTGAATTATTATTTATGTGTATATTTTCCCAACTAATTATAGTTATTTATGGACATTATAATGATGTGTGTGTTTTTTTTAGAGCTCTAGTGGGATGCATTTGGTATATTTATTAATATAATGTGTATATTGAACAATTATTTATAACTATTTATGTGTCTCTTTTCCCAATAATTTATAGATATTTAACTATTTATGTGTATATTTTAACTATTTATAGATATTTTTTAGAAATTATAATTACTTTTGTGTATATTTCAAGAGCTCTTATGGGATGTACTTACCATGTTTCTTAATAGAGCATGAGAATGTATAAGTAAATATTCAAATTCATTCCAAATATATCAATTCATCCTATTTCACATTATGCAACCAAGATTTATGTTGGTGTGTGGCTTGTAAAAACAAAGTAGAGTAAAGTTTAGTTCTCAAGTCAATATTTCACACCATATGCACTAGGCTTATTGATCAAGGTTGTGTAGTAAATGTAATTATGAGATATCTCAATATTAAATTTGTTATTTTCCAATAAATGAGATAGGAAACCAGCACATTAATTTTTTTTAATGAAATAATAGAATGTGTAATAATTATTTATAACTATTTGTGAACGGTATCTATAATTATTTATGTAGATCTTTTTATAACTATTTATGATTTTTTATGGACATTATCTACTTTACATTATTCTTGTAGTGTGCATGTAGGAATTTTTTTTGAATAAATGCATAAATGGTTGTAGCTTGCATACATGAAGAGTGTTTGAATAAATGTCTAAATGGGTGTAGCTTGCATGCATGAAAAGTTTTTGAATAAATGTATCAATGGTTGTATCTTGCATGAATGCAAAGTGTTTGTCTCAATGGTTGTAGATTGCATGCATGCAAAGTGTTTTATGAAATGCATCAATGGTTGTACCTTTCATGCATGCAAGGTGTTTGATGAAATGCATCAATGATTGTAGCTTGCATGCATGAAAGGTGTTTGATGAAATGCATCAATGGTTGTAGATTGCATGCGTACTAGGGTGTTTGGTGAAATGTCACAATGGTTGTAGTTTTCATGTTTTGCCTCTATTCTTGATTTTAAAATCCAAGTTTTGTCATATATTTATGATAAATTTAACAACTTTTGGAATTACACTTTTGAATCAAATATTTAATTTGTCATTTGTTTTTGTAATTATAATTATAAATGTTGACAAATTATAACTTCCTCAGAGTTATTTTAAGTATATATATATATATATATATATATATCACAGTAATGTGTGTGTGTGTGTGTGTGTGTGTGTGTGTAAAAACAAATCCCTAGATTGAGTTTAGTTTCTTTATGTAAGGATGGTAAGTAACGTGGGACCTTAGAGATAGTTAATTCTAAATAAATCACTTATTGGATTAAAGCACAGTTGAGTTATCAACTAAACATTGCAGCGGAAGAGTAAATAAGGAAACCAAAAATCTTGCACACAAGACACAAAAGTAATATTTACTACGTATAAATCACTTTGGAAACAAAAAAAAAAAAAAAACCTAAATGGAAAACCAATGCTCATGTAGATTATTTTATTATGGTCAAATCAAGGCTATTTTAACATGGATAATGGCCCACTAAGAGAAATACAACTACAAACAAATATGGCATAATACTTTTCATTGTACAACCCTTGAACAACAAACATTTTGAGGTGTACGAACATTCCCTTTTTCATGATCACACATATCCAGTTGTCTCCATTGCCACCTACATACATGTAAAGGGTACTATATGGAAACTTCCATATATGACACTATTCTTCCTCTATCTTATGCCAGCTAAAACCCACCTGGAGTTTCCTCTTATTTTCTTCTCCTTGACCTATATGATATCTAGATTGAATTCTAACACCTCCTACATATCCAAGATATTGAATCACAGTACTTCATTATCCAACACTCTATGCATAAACACTTGGAAAAAATATTGTCACCCAATGGTGAGGCTCCTACACTTGAGAAAATTGTTTCTTTTTCTTCTACACTGGCAACCAAATCCACACTAGAAAAATTCCTTTGCTTCTCTATGTAAAATTCTCATCTTGGTCTCTCACCAAAATTCTGACCTTGGTATCTCACCAAAAAGTATCTTCACCATTACCCTAGCTTTGATTTTTATAATATTGAGTTATAACCTAACCCTAATATCCAAAGAGTTGACAAGTAGGATACTTCTCTCCCTCACCTCAGTTGAGATAAATGGTTTTTTTTTGCATGCTACTTAATTTATCATTTTCCTTAAAATAAAACTAAACTCACTAATTAAATAAATTTACTTTAATAATACATTAAGTGAATTAAAGTATCACACTTAGAAGGATTTCTATGAATTCCAAATGATAGAAACATGCCAATGTGGAAGCACCTATATGATGTTGCATGCATAATACTCCCTCTTTGTGAGGAAGGTACTTCTCCACACAGGAGTTGGTTTTGTCTTAGATACTAGATCCACTACCATGGCTTCTCTCCAATCCACCTAATTGGATGCTCCCTCTAACACAAAGGATATCCCATCCATATCACTCAAAATTATATTCATAGACTTCTCTTTGATCATTCTCCTAGGAGCCTCCTTCTCCTGAGCAGGCATCCTGCATGGTAATATTGTATGATGACTTCTCCTTTATAGACTTGGAAGGATGCTTCTTCCCACTTTAACTTGAAGTTTGACTCCCTGGAGCCAATATCCACCTTTAAGAGCTACGATCATTTTCTCTATAACTTTATTTATTTCCACTACTCACAAATGTTTGCCCCTTATCCTATACAATTTTCTCTCTCTAAATCCTAGAGCATTTGTTGTTAATGCGAGGCTAGATCCTTTGGGCTTGATCAACACCTTTCCATCCCAGAACGTTATGTCAAATTATTTCTTATCAATCACTAAGATTGAGAGACCACTTTTGAGTTCTAACAATCATAGCACGTTCATCACTCTTAACATGTCTCATGACCCCACCCCGAATAAAACTATTCCAAAATCCTTTTACAACATGCTTGTTCCCCATACCAAGTTCTACATGCATCTGTGAGTCAGACGTTTTGATTCTCTCGGACACCTCTCATGCTTCATTCATATGACATGTGGATACACTATCTTTCAACCATGCATCAACCTTATGGTGTCTATGGAGCAACCATGCATCAACTTATATGGTGCCTATGGAAGTTTGGGAAACAAGTAAGAAATTGCTTTATTCAAACTTCTTGCAAAACTCATCCATTTGAGTATTTTCCAATGCATCTACCTTTGATTGTGTTTTTTTTCCTCCCTTCTAGTTTGTACATTGACCTACATAATTCCCCATGTTGTGACATGAAAAAGACTTGACTTTTCTCATGTCCTTCTTCTTGTCATATTAAGAGGTAGAATCTCAATTGAGAATATTTTTGAACTTGCCCTTCTTTGCCTAGATGGAAAGAGCAAGGTTGTCATCATTATTGTTTCAACCTCCATTAAAATGTTTGTATATAAGTTCTTCCTGAAATAATTCATCCCACAAACATGACCAATCAGGCAGTGTTTCTTGTCCCACAATTCCTTTGATAAGTGATGTGCACTCCTTCATGAAGCCTTTGAGTGTCGTTGTCATTAACTCTGAATTAGCCACTATCTCCCCAACTACAACTAGTTCATCTCAAACAATTTGGATCAAGATGAAATAATTTGTCACCATGTTTGATCCTGTCATCATTTTGTTTCTAAGATTCTCTCTTAACACCATCTTGTGATTCTCATTCTTTATAAGAAACAAACACTTCAAAGACTTCCACATGTCCCTAGAAGTTGTATTTCCCAATAAATGAAGGATCAAATGATCCTTCACTCCATCCATAATTATGCACTTGGATTTAACATCCTTCTAATTATGGATGACCAATTATGTCACATCAGTTGGAGGAGTTATCTGAAGATTGGAAAATTATTAAATATTTTTCTCCATCACCACCAACATAATCCTCTCTTTCTAAGGACTGTAGTTGGAAACCCCGTTGAACCTATCCTCTAATCACAACCCAATTTCCATCTCCAAGATCTGGTATGATAACCCTCTATTGAAACTTATCCTGCATTATCATATATGACCTTATACACTCCTGTCACCATAGTAGCTCGTGCATGTACGTTCCTTCTCTTACTAATTCCCATGTATGTACATTCCCTTGAATACTTCACATGGTGTATATGATCCTATATCCAATGAGTCCCACATATGTACATATATATTACTTTTGTGACCTGCGTACAACTTCGTAAACTTGCAAAAAACCTAGTTCTACCTCGGTACTATTTCCCTAAAAAATGTCCTTTGATTTTAACCTGTTGGTTATAAATATGACAATATCTTCTTGTATATATGATAGATATTCTATCAACTTATATGGATACTAGATTTATCTTCCTCTTAGAGTATGTTCTTTGACACCATGTTGATTTTACCCCTCTTCAACCCAATGCATGATAGTTAATTCCAAATAAATCACTTATTGAATTAAATCACAAATGAGTGATCAACTAAACATGTAGTTAACTAATAAATAAGGAAACCAAAAATATTGCACACAAGAAAAAAATATTTCTGGGTATAAACCCATGGGAAAAAAACTCGGAGGGAAAAACAATACTCATATGCTTTTATTTTGGTCAAATCAAGGCTCCTGTAACAAGGATAATGGCCCACTGAGAGAAATACAACTACAGACAAACCTGACACAATACGTTTCATTATACAACCGTTTAAAAACATGTTTTTTTAGGTGTATGTTCCTTCTCTTTCTCATGCCTTCCTATGTGTATGTGTATGTGAAAAAAAACTATACGACAACTTTTGTACGGTGTTGTGATTTCCTTTGGCTTCTGTCAACTGAAACCCAGCTTTGACTGCCTCTTCTCTCTCTTCTCCTTGAACTATATGATATCTATATGGAATTCCTTCTCCACCTATCCAACATATTGAATCATATTCCTTCATGATCCAATGCTCTCTGCATCAACACTTGGAAAAAAATATCTTCAGCTAATTAGTGATATATCCTCACTCTTGTGTAAGAAGAATTACTTTACTTCTACACTCTCAACTGACTCCACACTACCAAAATTTATTCTTTGCTTCTTTGTGTAATAGTACTACCTTGGTCTCTCACTAAAAGTATGACCATGGTATCTCACAAAACATTATCTTCACCTTTACCCAATCCTTTATTTTATAATATTGAGTTATAACCTATCCCTAAT
>SNQJ01S0102797.1:0-15731 GCA_010110895.2 Picea sitchensis
GAGCTAGGGTTTTAGGCGAACTCTCGGCCATGCATGGCGGAGAGTTTCAGTTAACTGACAAAAAGCCTCGTGTCTCGGCGGAAACTTCCCTGATTTTTTGCTTTGTTAGGTACTCGCGGGCTGCTTTGGGCTAGCCCGCGGATCCCCGCGTGCAGTAAAAGGACAGCAAGCGGTTGCCCACGCCCAGTGAGAAGTTAGGGCGCGGGTTGCTTGTTTTGAGTGATTTTTTGAGGAAATACTCAGCATGGCTTTGGCTAGGAAGAGGCATGAGTTGGCCTGATGCCAGGTAAACCTGTATGGTGCATTTTAGGGTTATAACATTCATATGAGTAGGGTCATGAATATACTTTTTCAACAAAGAAACATGAAATACATTATTAATTCTTAGATTAGCTAGAAGTGCAAGTTGATATGCTACGGGTCCAATTCGAGCTAGTATCTCGAAGGGACCACAAAACCTAGGTGCCAGCTTGCACAATTCCCTAACTTCAACGAGCCTTTTCAGGCTTTGACCTTCAAGTAAACATGGTCTCCGACTTGAAATTCCAAGTGTCTCCTTTTCTGGTCTGTGTTAGCAACATTACTTGTCTTCGACATCGGGATATCCAGGTCTACAAGTTGTACGAGGAGTGCCCAAGCGCAATGAACAGAAGAAGTCCTTTTCGGACTTAAAATCAAGCGAGTGGGCAGGATTATAGTGTCAATGGTCCGGATCCATCCATATGAGCAGATCAACGGTTCGCGGGAAATCGCGAATAAGGAAGTTGCACCGAAATTAACACAATAGATCTTGCCCATAGTGTAAAGGGGAGAATAGCAGCCGTCCATCCAGAGGATGCATGGCGCGAGATCTAATCACGTTGGCGTTTCGACATTTGGAAGTTCAAGGGGTGAGAATTTCATATTGTTCCACATCTCAAAACCCCGAACCCCGATAGCACCAAAAGCGTCGAAAGTGGGGTCTGCAGTCACTTGAGAAAGGAAGAGAGTTATGCAAAGGTGCCAAAGCGTCAGGTTTTGCCACAGAAGGGAATGTCGCATCCTCCAAGACTAGTTCAGCCCGACTTCGATCCTGTGTCTCGCTTGGAGTTAATGAAGGAAAGAACAGGTGGTTGAAACCTCCTTTCGATCATTAAATGTGGGGTATGGAGAATCTGGCAAGCGGTCTGCTCGAAGGGGGTCTTGTGTACCAATTTTTCCAAGGAGCCATGCCAAAGTCTTCGAATAGATAGGAAAGTATGCACACACTAGCTCGGAATTTAATGGCTCAGCTACCTTCCTTACAGGAGCCATGCACAGTTAAGGTGGCACTCAAAGAAAGATATCAGTACGAGTTTGACTGAAGGGACACCAAGCCTTGGGTGACTGGACATGCCTCTGTGAGGTGAATTTTCCTGAGTATATAGACTCAGTATTTGTATTTTGTAACCCATCGATGGTTAAGCAAGGCTCCCGATTGTAAAAACTTTAACGAAACACTGGTTATTCTGGTTGTGTATTAACATCTGAGACTTCTTGCCTTATGAATGTCATATTCTTTCCATGTCTTTATTCATATTGTATTAGAACAACTCGGAATTGGAAGATCCAGTCGAGTTGTGACTGTTATAGGATGATGTAGGTTGGATCACTGTAACAGTCTCATTGTTTCTAATTGGTCTCTATGTTTTTCTTAGCGCCGAATGACTTGGAATTGGAGGATCCAGTCAAGTTGCCCTTTCAGTTACCCAAAACTCTGAACCAAGAGGATTTTTTGTTTAGAGTTTTTCTTCTGCAGGCTGTTGAAATGCCCGTTGCCCAAAGTAGTTTTGCTCACTCCTCTCACCAAGTCTTCCACCTGACCATTTTACAATCAATCTACTGGCTGAAGTTAGATCAAGACCTCCTTTGTTATTTACATACCAGACCCGGTCCCCGAGCTAGAGTGATTCCACCCTGAGTCTCTACCCATTTGATCACCCCTAAAAATAATCGTTACATAAATCTGATGGGCATCGGGCTCTGCTCATGCAAGCAATCCAGGGGTGACTTCTGACGCTAACATTTTCGGTGCCATTGCCGGGGACGAAGTTGAAAATTTTCCCTAGGATTGAACGACATTGAACCTCTAATTCCGAAGGTCTATTGGGTATCAGAGCCTTCGAAGATTTCTACTGTGCACCTAGCAACTCCATTGGGGATAACCTGCTCTATTAATTGTGGCTTTCAGAGGCAGACACACACAGTCTCATCCACAGCTGCCTCTAGCTACACCTCAAATTGATCTGGAGGTGGTTCTCAGAAAAGGAAAGAACTCTAAAGAAGAAGCTTCCATCGCCGAACCAGGTAATCCACCATATCCTTCTGTAGGAACTCCATTTTCTCCCCCTCAGTTTCTCAATAGGCCTCCTTCAGAGGTTTCCCATTTCCTGAACTTCGGGAGTGTTCCTACTGATTTTTCCCCTCCTAGTCTGGGATTGGAGGGAGAAACCCTTGTCACTCCCCTCTCTCCCTAAGTTGTACCCTGGCATAGACCCAGGACCGCAGAAGATTTCCCCACGCCTAGCTTTACCACTCCTGCGCAAAGAGGAGCACCTGCTAACTTGAGCTCGTTAGCCTTCTCCTTAAATCCCCTCTTATTTCCCACCCCACTTCGGGACTCATTCCCAGTAGCCCCTTCGCGAAATCCTTCTCCTTCGATTTCTCCTCCACCCAATATTCCCATGGCTGGTGCTAATCCCCCTCTAAATATAATGGACGTCATAGTTGCTACCAGATATGCTCCCTTAGTTCTACCCCATCCTATGAATCCTTTCCCTACTAGAGACTACCTGAAATACATGCCCAAGTTCACCGGAGAAGGGGATGTAACTGCGGAAGAGCACCTGGCTACTTTCTACAGTTACGCAGACAATCTCAACATTGAAAATGAAGATGTCTGGATGAGAGTCTTCGTCCAAAGCCTCGATGGCGAGGTGAGGAAATGGTTCAAAGAATTGGCCCCCAGATCTATTGCTGGGATCAAAGCCCTCGATAGTGCTTTCCTGAGGCAGTGAGGCGATAGGAAGGATTTCATGTACTACATGACAGAGTTCAGGTCTTTGAAGAAAATGGAAGGAGAGTCGGTCTCTGACTTCTCCAAAAGATTTAATAAGATGTATAGTAAAATTCCTTCCGAAATAAAACCCTCAGAAGCCTCGGCCAAAATTTCTTATGCTAGTGCATTCAGCCCTGATTTATGTCTTTTGTTGAGAGAAAGAAGAGCCACCTCCTTAGCTCAAATGAAATATGCGGCCATAGAGGTGGAATCCAATGTGTTAGCAGCTGACAGACTAAGAAACAAGGCTGACGCAGACAGAAGAAAGGGAAGGTCGAAAACCTCAACTTCTGGATCAGCGGTGCCCCACCGTCAAGTGGATGAATTGACCAAGATGGTGAAGCCTCTGTCTGCAGAGATGGAGAGAATGAAGGTCTAGGGGAGGAAATCATATAAGGGCCCTCAGAATTCTGAAAACAAAGGAGTTTTTAGGAGGGCAAACAATTTTACTCCCCCGAATGTGCAAAGAGAGAGGGGAAGAGACAGAGAAGACCAGAAAATTCAGGCCCCTTTTCAAAACAATTTTGTGGTTGAGGGGGAAGAAGGAGAAACAGATGAGCTTGATCCTAAAATCCATTGCTTCGGAGACACTCCTCCTTTTCCTCATCTCACTCAATCATCCTACGAGGAGTCCCTCATGGACAGTCAGCTAAATGAACTGAGCAAAGGAGACAAGGCTACTGACAACCAAGGCAGATATGATTTGAGGTCGAAGAAAAAGACAGCATCACCTGATGCTCCTGAACGGTCCTCTAGAATAGAAAATCCCGCTAATGAAGTAGCAGACAGTCACAGAGGTAAGAAGCACCAACCCCTCTCTCCCATAGTCTAGATTCATGTTCTCGAAATAAGAGAGATTCTGAACCTTACATCTTCTTTTAATTTTGAGCATGAAATTCAAAAGATTAGAATTCCTGTACCCCTGACCGAATTGATTAAACATGAAGGGTTCAAGAAATGCTTCTCTAAGCTTTTATAGTCTAAGACTTCATGCCTTCCCACAGACTCCATCAATTTACAAGATGAAAAGCCTGCATTTATCCTAGGTCCTATGGTAGAAGACAGGAATGACTCATCCCCTCCCTTCTACACTTCCCTGAACATACATGACAAGGTGTTGCACAACTGCTTGATGGATTCGAGAGCTTCTCACAACCTCATGCCCAAAACTGTCATGGAAGAGTTAGGGATAGAAGTCACCCGAGCCTATCATGACCTCTATTCCTTCGACTCCAGAACAATTTAGTGTCTTGGAGTTATCAAAGACCTGGTCGTGACCTTGTTTCAGTTTCCCATGAAAAGTGTGGTCATGGATATTGTAGTGGCCGATGTCCCCCCCAAGTTCGGTATGTTTTTATCAAGATCTTGGATAAAAATACTAGGGGGAACTTTGAAAATGGACCTCACATATGCTACTATCCCAGTGTTTGGAGGAGAGCATAGAAGGCTATACAGAGAAGCCCAACTAGCCTATATAATCAGTGATGAGGCCAACACTACCAACCATCCCATTTTTGCCTTAGACATTGATTTAGATTCCAGTTTACTGCAACTCACTCATACTCCCGAGTCCCCTCTTAAACTCAGAGAGCAACCCGCCACTTCCCATAAGTTTCCTCTCTCCATCACCCCAGTCTGGAAAATGTTTTTTGATGGAGCCTCTTCCCGGGAAGGTGTTGGTGCTGGGGTATTTTTTGTATCGCCTACTCAGGAAACCATATCTATGTCATACAAACTAGAATTTGAAGCTACCAACAATGTGGCGGAGTATGAAGCTCTTGTTCTAGGATTAAGAGTCGTGAGGGAAATGGGAATTCAAGAGGTAGCAGTATTCAATGATGCAGAGTTGGTGGTCCAACAGATCATAAACACTTATCAGGCTAAGCATACTCGACTCAAAAGCTACAGAAATGAGGTGTGGGACCTATTTTACAGTTTATTCTTGGCATTCAACATTTCTTTTGTCCCAAGAGAGAAGAACACAGTGGAAGATTCCTTGGCTACATCAGCAGGCAATTTCAAAGTACCCTTGCCGCCCAAATTTAGTTATGATGTGGAAGTAAAATACAGGCCCTCCATACCTGACAACGTCAAACATTGGAAGGTATTCGAGGATGATCTCGATATCAAGAAATTCCTGGAGACTATCGAAGAATTTTCAAAGATGCATATCGACCAAGACTTTGTCTTTGAAGAAGAGCTTGATGGGGGTAATTTTCTGAACAAGATTGCAGAGCGTAACATTGTGCAGCTACCCAACAATCATATTCCAAGGGGACTGGTTCCTTTGGAGAGGATTTTTGATAGAAATGATGTATCATTAAAAGGGGAGACCTCGGAGGATGACACTGGTGCTATTTAGTGCAACATTGGGACCGAGAGTGAGCCCAATTTTATCAAGTTGTCAAGAAGTCTGACAGAGGAGTAGAGCTCTGAATACATTGGACTTTTGAGGGAATTTGTTGATGTTTTCTCCTGGACCTACGAAGACCTCAAAATATATGACACTTCTTTCATCGAGCATAAAATCCCGTTAAAGGGGGAGGCAAAGCCATTTAGGCAGAAGCTGAGACAGATCAATCCTATGTTGTTGCCTATCATGGAGAGGGAAGTGAAGAAGCTGCTTCAAGCTCAAATCATTGTACCACTTAGATATTCAAAGTGGGTGGCCAACTTGGTACCAGTAAGGAAAAAAGAATGGAGAAATCAGACTCTGTGTACACTTCAGAAACCTGAACAGGAGCTCCCGAAAGGATAATTACTTCTTACCGAAGATGGAGCATATTCTGCAGAGGGTAACAGGAGCATCCAGGATGTCCATGATCGATGGTTTCTCTGGCTACAATCAGATCTCGGTTATGCCTGAGGACAGGGAAAAGACGACATTTACCACCCCATGGGGCACATTCATGTACGCCAAGATGCCGTTTGGATTAATGAATGCAGGGGAAACATTTCAGTGTTCCATGGAAATAGCTTTTGTTGGGGAAAAGGATAAATTTGTGGTCATCTATCTGGATGACATCACAATGTTTTCGAATTCTGATAAAGAACACCGTTGTCACCTCAGGAGGGTTTTCCTGGAGTGCAGGAGTTTTGGCATTTCATTAAACCCCAAGAAATCTATGTTCGCCATGCAGGAGGGAAAGTTACTAGGCCACATAGTATCAGCGGAAGGAGTCAGGATTGACCCTAGCAGATTTGAGGCAATACAAGCCCTATCAATCGCGAGATCTAAGAAGGATGTCCAATCTTTCCTTGGTAAGATTAATTTTCTGTAGAAGTTTGTGCCCAACTTTGCTGAGGGGGTAAAACTTATAACAGCCATGTTAAGGAAAGAAAATGAAGTGAAGTGGACTTTTGAATCGCGAAATTCCTTTGAGAAAATAAAGAGGGCCCTGTCTGAAGCCCTTGTGCTTATCAGTCCCGATTACTCAAAAGATTTCCTTATTTTCTCCTTTGCTTCACCTGACACAGTAGCCTCTGTTTTATTACAAACAAACAAGGATGGGCTAGAGCAGCCTATTGCCTATTTCATCCGAGCATTGAGAGATGTCGAAGTCAGGTATGACACTATGGAGAAGCAGGCCTATGCACTGGTAAAGGCCCTCAAGGCATTTAGAATCTATGTCCTACAGTCAAAAATCATAGCTTATGTCCCCTCAGCTGTTGTTAAAGACATTCTTATTCAGCCTGACATAGACGGGAGGAGGAGTAAGTGGTTAGCCAAAATTATGGAGTTTGACCTGGAAATAAAGCCTACCAAATTGATCAAAGGTAAAGGTTTACCCAAGATATTGGGTGAAGCCAATTGCCAATCTTTGGGGATAAATTTCATCAACGAATGCTCAGGAATTCAGCAGGGTCGGCTGCCTAACATGGACCCTCAAAGGGAGCCCCCATTGGCTTGATGCCTTTGGTATAAGGATGTCATATACTTTCTGCAAGAGTTGCGGCCTCCAGACGGCCTGCAAAGAAACAAAGCAAGAGCTTTGAAGCTCAAGGTAGTCAGATACTGCCTTATCGATCAAATTTTATACTGGAAAGACCCCCTAGGGGTACTTTTAAAATGCATGGATCCACAAGAGGTCGACAGGATTATGTTTGAATTTCACAGCAGCCTATGTGGAGGGAACCATTTCTAGAAGGCCACAGCCCACAAAATCCTCAGGGCTGGATACTACTGGCCCACCGTATTCACTGACGTCTGCAGAAGGGTCAGAGCTTGCCCCAAATGTCAAAGATTTGCAGGTAAACAATAGCTCAAGTATCTGCCATTAAATTTTGTGGTGGTTTCAGGACCTTTCCAGCAATGGGGCCTAGATTTCATTGGAGAAATTCACCCTGCTTCGAGTGGGAAGCATAGATGGATCCTGACGGCTAATGATTTCTTCACCAAGTGGATTGAAGTTGTTCCCACCAGGAGTGCTTCCCACAAGGTAATCATTGGGTTTCTAGAGGACCTCATCACAAGGTTTGGCTGCCCAAACAAGATTGTCACTGATAACGCAACCGCTTTTGGGTCTGAGCCATTAGCCAAGTTTTGTGATCGGTTCAGGATCAAACTGATTCACTCCACCCCATATTATCCACGGGGCAATGGTTTAGCTGAATATTCCAACAAAATCCTGATAAGGATCATCAAAAGATTTTTGGAAGACAACAAGAAGGCCTGGCATTCAAGATTAAAGTTTTCTCTATGGGCCGATCGAGTAACCCCGAAGAGATCTATCGGCATCTCTCCTTTCCAATTAGTCTATGGAGCAGAGGTTGTTTTCCCTTCTCATTTGGCCATTCCTGTAGCGAAATTCCTCTAGGATCAGCAGGAGGAGCCTGATGACATGATTAGAAGGATTCATCAGCTAGTGGAGGTCCAGCAGGCCAGGGAGCAGGCAATGGACAGAAATCAGGACCATCAGCAAAGGATCAAGTAGGTTTTCGATAAGAAGGCCAAGAAGGAATAATTTTGGATAGGAGACCTGGTGTTGAAATGGGATCCTAAGCAGGATAAAGGCAATCACGGCAAACTCGAAGCCCTGTGGATCAGACCCTTCAAAATCTCTGAGACTTTCTCAAATAATGCATATCGGCTACAGGATTTGGAGGGTGAAGAAGTTTTCAACAGCCCAATAAATGGGCATTTTATGAAGAATTTTTTTGTCTGAGCCTTCGAAGGCTCCTTTGTTTGTAAATATTGTCCTTTTGGTTCCTTATTTATGTTTATTTTTATTTTTATTTGTCGGCTTAATAAATGACTTTATAAACCCAACAGCAAGGCACTGGAACTACAAAATGAGTCCTTAGAGGATCACAGGGACGACTCTATCCCCCATGGAGCCTAATGTTAGCAACATTACTTGTCTTCGGCACCGGGATATCCAGGTCTGCAGGTTGTACGAGGAGCGCCCAAGTGCAGCGAACAGAAGAAGTCCTTTTCGGACTTAAAATCAAGCGAGCGGGCAGGATTATAGTGTCAATGGTCTGAATCCATCCATATGAGTAGATCAACGGTTGGCAGGAAATCGCGAATAAGGAAGTTGTGCCGAAATTAACACAATATATCGCGCCCATAGTGTGAAGGGGAGAATAGCAGCCGTCCATCCAGAGGACGCGTGGCGCAAGATCTAATCGCGTCGTTGTTTCGGCATTCGAAAGTTTGAGGGGTGAGAATTTCGTATTGTTCCACATCCCGAAACCCCAAACCCCGATAGCACCGAAAGTGTCGAAAGTGGGGCTCACGGTCACTTGAGAAAGGAAGAAAGTTATGCAAAGGTGCCAAAGAGTCAGGTTTTTCCACAGAAGGGAATGTCGTTTCCTCCAAGACCAGTTTAGCCCAACTTCGATCCTGTGTCTCGCTTGGAGTTAATGAAGGCAAGAACAGGTGGTTGAAACCTCCTTTCGATCATTAAATGTGGGGTATGGAGAATGTGGCAAGCAGTTTGCTCGAAGGGGGTCATGTGTACCGAATTTTCCAAGGAGCCATGTCGAAGTCTTCGAATAGACAGGAAAGTTTGCACACGCTAGCTCGACGTTTAATGTCTCAGCTACCTTCCTTACAGGAGCCATGCGCAGTTAAGGTGGCGCTCAAGAAAGATATCAGTACGAGTTTAACTGAAGGGACACCAAGCCTTGGGTGACTGGACACACCTCTATGAGGTGAATTTTCCTGAGTATATAGACTCAGTCTTTGTATTTTGTAACCCATTGATGGTTGAGCAAGGCTCCCGATTGTAAAAAATTTAACGAAGCACTGGTTATTCTAGTTGTGTATTAACATCTGAGACTTCTTGCCTTATGAATGTCAGCTTCTTTCCATGTCTTTGTTCATATTGTATTATAACATCTCGGAATTGGAAGATCCAGTCGAGTTGTGACTGTTATAGGATGATGTAGGTTGGATCATTGTAACAGTCGCATTATTTCTAATCGGTCTCTATGTTTTTCTTAGCGTTGAATGACTTGGAATTGGAGGATCCAGTCAAGTCGCCCCTTCAGTTACCCGAAACTCTGAACTAAGAGGATCTTGTGTTTAGAGTTTTTCTTCTGCAGGCTGTTGAAAGGCCCGTTGCCCAAAGTAGTTTTTCTCACTCCTCTCACCAAGTCTTCCACCTAACCATTTTACAATCAATCTACTGGTTGAAGTTAGATCAAGACCTCCTTTGTTATTTACATACCAGACCCAGTCCCCGAGCTAGAGTGATTCCACCCCGAGTCTCTACCCATTTCATCACCCCTCAAAATAATCGTGACATAAAACTAATGGGCGTCGGGATCTGCTCCTGCAAGAAATCCAGGGGTGACTTCTGACGCTAATAATCTGTATAACTCCTTTGTCTGTCCTGTGCTTCTTTCAAGTTATGTTGTACCTTTCTTACCATGTTTTCCATTTCTTGGAGCATATCTGGTCCAACCATAAGTCTGTCAGTTGGGTTATCCCAGCTAATTGGAGTTGTACACTTTATGCCATACAGTATTTTGAAAGGTCTCAACTTAGCTGAAGTTTGGTACCCATTTTTATATGCAAATTCTACCAAGTGTAGGTAGTCCTCCCACTTGCTTGGTTTTGTTCTTATGTACATATGAATCATATCCTCTATGATTTGGTTTGTCCTTTCAGTCTGTCCATCCGTTTGTGGATGATAGCTTGTACTGAAATTCAAGTTAGTGTTTAGGCCTGCAAACAATTCCTTCCAAAAAGTGGATGTAAATTTTACGTCTCTATCTAAAATCACCATTTTAAGAATACCATGCAATCTAAAAATTTATTTCATGAATATTTCAGCAATGTTTATAGATTTAAAAGTAGACTTTATAGGAATAAAATGTGCAAACTTACTGAGTTTATCGATTACAACCATGATAGAATCATTCTATTTCTGAGTTTTACGCAAACCTGTTATAAAGTCCAGTGATATAGTCTCCCATTTCCATTCTGGTACTGGTAATGGCTATAATAGGCCGGTTGGATGCTGGTGTTCGGCCTTAACCTGTTGACAATCTTGGCACCTAGCCAAGTACTCTGTTGTTTCGCCCTTCATATTAGGCCAGTAAAATAGTTTTCTAAGTGATGTTATTGTTTTCTGGTAACCTGGATGGACAGAATATGGTTTCTTATGCACTTTGTCTAAAATAGTTAATTTTAACTCTGTTGAATTTGGTATGTAAAGTCTTTTTTTAAATCGTAATAGTCCCTTCTTATCGATACTTAGATCTGGTTTATCTGAGTTTGCGATACTATTTTGAAATTCTATCATCATCTTAGTGTAATTTTCATCGCTAATACTCGCTATCCTTATTCTTTGGTCCAGATCACTTTCTTCCCTGCTGATATTTATCTCAAATAACCCATGGACTCTTCTGCTTCAAGCGTCTGCTACTTTATTTTCCTTACCCTTGATATGTATGACCTCGAAGTCAATTTCTCTCAAGAAGGTTAGCCACCTTGCTTGTCTTGCATTAAGATCTGGTTGGTTAAATAGATATTTCACCCCTCTATTATCCGTCAATAGTAGGAATTTTCTGCCCATTATATAGTGTCGCCACATTTTTAATGCATGTATTACTGCTACCAATTCTAAGTCATGAGTGACATAATTTCTCTTGTATTCTTTTAATTTACGGGACTCGTAACAAATCTCGTGCCCTTCTTGAGTTAGGACACCATCTAGTCCCTCATAACTTGCATCAACACAAACTGTGAAGTCTCTATCTGGGTCTGCTACCTTCAAAATGGGTGCCAATGTTAATAATTATTTCATCTTGTTAAAGCTGTCTTGAAAATTTTGTGACCAGTTCAACTTGGTTCCTTTCTTTTGTAGTGACGTGATAGGGTAGGCTATCTTGGAAAACCCTTCTATAAACCTGCAGTAATATTCGGTGATTCCCATGAATGACCATATATCTGCTACATCCTTAGGTACTGGCCATTCCATAATGTCTTTTGTCTTTTCCGAGTCTACGACAATGCCTTCTGTTGAAATTACACTTGTCAAATTTGGCGTACAGTTTGTGTTTCCATGATGTTTGCAGAACTACCCTTAAGTGTTCATTATGTTCTTCTTCCGTTCTTGAATAGACCAGAATGTCATCGATAAATACTACCACGAACTTGTCCAAGTATTGACTGAAAATATTGTTCATCAGGAACATAAATGTGGTTGGTGTGTTAGTGAGTCCAAAAGGTATGACTACAAATTAGTAGTGTCCATATCTTGTCCGAAAAATTGTTTTGTTTTTGTTCTCATCCTTTATCCTAACTTGATGATAACCGGATTGTAAATCCAATTTTGAAAAGATCTTGGCCCAACCAACTTGATCGAATAGATCATTTATCCTTGGTAAGGGTATTTGTTCTTAATGGTCATTTTGGTCATTTTTCTATAATCGATACATAGTCTTAGAGTATCATCTTTCTTTTTCACAAAGAGGACTGGTGCCCCCCATGGTGAAACACTCAGTCTGATATACTCTTTGTCCAACAATTCATTTAATTGGATTTTTAATTCTGTCAATTCTGGTAGACTCATTCGGTAAGGTGTTTTTGAGATAGGGGTTGAACTGGGTAGTAGGTCTATGGAGAAGTCTATTTCCCTTCTAGGAGGTAATTCTGGTATCTCATCCACAAACATGTCTCTAAAATCACGTAGGATAGCAAATTCTTCTAACTCTGGCTTATATATTTTTCCTAATAGATTCATCACTTGGATGGCATAAACTTGACATCCCTTTCTAATACATTTCTTGAGTTGCACCACTGAAACTTGTCTGACTGATATACGTTTTGGTATACGTTGGGCTATTCTAACAGTGCCAAAATCATTTATATAGCTAAGTATCTTTGTATAACAGTCTAGTATTGCTTTGTGTTGTTCCAACCAATCCATCCTGATAATCATATCATAAGATCCTAATGGTAGGATGTTCAGATTGGTCCGTATCTTTTGACCATCTAAGATGAACTCAAAATCAAAAATAAAGTCAACTACTTTCCTTTTAGTACCTGTTGCTAGTTGTACAAGCCATGATTTTGTGTGCTTCAATTTCTTAAGTTTATTCGACTCTACAACATCAGGAGTAATATAACTTAACGTAACTCCAGGGTCAATTAAAATAGAAATTTGAGTGTCATTGATTTTACCTTTGATTTCTACCACCGAGGACTAGTGGTCAGCTTGTCGACCATCTATGGCTACATTTATCCGATGCAGGCTTATGCCCATGTCTCCCACTGTCAAGGCTTTCTGCAAATTGTGAACAACAGTTCTGTTTGCTGAAATTAAACGTGGGCAGTTCCTCCCTAGATGAGCCTCTCTGCATTCCCAACACTTTAATGGCTTGCGGGAGTTGTCCCCAAACTTCTTCATTCCCAGGTTTACCGGTTTGTCGCTACCTTGCGCATTCGGATGATTGGAGTGAAAATCCTTCCTTGGGAAACCTTTTGTTGCATTCTGATAAGGAGCTAGTTGGTATCCCTTCTTCTGATGGTTCATTCGATCTTTCTTCTTATCCTTCCAGGCCTTGGGAAACTCTACCTGTTGTTTATACTGGTCATAGCACATTCATGCTTTCCTGAATACCTCACTCAAGGATTTGGGGTTGTCAAACTCAATTCTGTCCCTGTAGGACTGTGGTAAACAACTTAAGAATCGTTATATTTTTACCTTATCCTCCTAGATGTATCATATGAACCTTCATAGTTCCAGAAATTTATTTATAAGGTCCTCCATCGTCATCTATATGAGTCGTAACTCATAAAATTCTTTCGTCTTCCTTTCATAATATATTTCAGAAAGGTATCTTTTCTTGAAATACTTCTTAAAGTCAGACCATTCCAACTATTTCTTCTTTAGGCCCTTGGCCAATTTCAGGTCCTGCCACCAAATGTTGGCCTTCCCCTTAAGATTGCAGATGGCCATTCTGATCTTCATGTTGCTGGAATAGTTGTAGATCTGGAAGTATTTTCTGATGTCCAACAACCATGCCTCAACTTCTTCTCATGTCCTGGATTCTCCATCAAAGCTAGCTGGTTTAATCTTTTTAAATTCTCCTTCAAGGTGGTCTACTTGTCTTCCTTTTCTATCTAGTATAGTTTTTTCTTCAGCTGAAGGTGTCCCTTCAGAAAAACTATCTCCTTTTTTTGTTTCCGATCCAAAATTCTTGGAGGCCTTTTTGCTGACTTCTTCATCATGGTTATCATATTTTGTGCTTTTCTTGGTTACTATACTACACAGTAGGACTTCATGTATCTCTTGTTGTTGCTACTGTGATTTCTTCAATTTTTCATTGTCGGCCTTGAAAACCTTCAGTTCAACAATAAGATTCCTCATTATTTACAACACCTCCATGGGTGAGCTTCCATCACTATTCTGTCTTGGATCTCTAGGAGTTCCTTGTTGTGGATTTCCTTCCATCCTGATTTCTGCACCCTCCCGAGCTACCATAATTTACAAAAATAGAAAGGGCTTTCTGTTTGTAACCATAAGATTTATTAGTTTTACATAAATCAGAATAAATACTAAGCAGCTAATGTGGCCCTGTTTAGGCCCAGTGTTGTATCTTTTTCTCTGATACCATATGTAATATACCTCAAAAACTATCTGGAAAAAAAAAAAAAAATTGTTTGTATAAATATCCTTGAATAGTTCGAGATTCAAGAAAGTAAGCTTTCGATTATAAAGCTTGAGTCTGAAAGTTTGCAAGAGTCCTTACTGTTGTCGACTTTCATTACCATTCAACTTAAACTTTTTTTATCGACGATAATTGTTTACTCCTCATTTCAATGTTTATTTCAACTCCTGTAATTATAATTACTTTCCGATCTATTTGTACCTATAACCATTACCACAGTCTTAACAACCCAAACGACTTTGGGAATTTATGGCCAAATCCTTATGCGTTAGACCCTACAAATAACCCATTACCATATGTTTACAATACAAATGACTTTGGGGGTTGATGGCCTAGGCCTCATGAGTTAGTCCATACACATAATCACTCAATGAAAATGACCAAACAGACTTAGGTAAAAGTAGAGTATTAGTCTATACTTCTCCATGAAAAGTTTAAATATAAACATACCCCTATAGTTTTCTTTTTTAAATATCCGGATACAGGATAGTGGTTAGGTAAGGCCTTCCAGTTAAACTCAGTGTACGAATATTTCATAATCCTTCGATCATATTCAAATTCACCTACATCGTTGGATTAAAAGTATTGGGTCTCGCGCTTATTCCATATGCCCACTGGATGTGACCATGGGCCTAATCAAAATGCCTTTCACATTTTGGCATTTCAGCATTTCAGCAAGTCACAATCCCCGAAATGGAGCCAGATCAATGATTCACAAAACTCCATAATCTGATCCCTTCTTTTCTTAATTTAACGACTGACGAGATTTTCGGCCTTTTTCCCTTTTATTCATCATGACTCCAACATTATAAAATTCATGATCAAAAAATATCCGAAGTGATTGGAAGGTTCACATAACCCACTGAGATGGACGGTTGATGAGATTTCGGAGTTTTTCCTTTCGGGTTTTCGAGACTCAGAATAGTCCCTTTCGGAATTTCGTGATTTTATCATTATTGTCGTGAGTGTCCTTGACACCTCCAACTCCCGGTATCTGAAACTCCAAAATGGAGATTAAGTCGTGGTTTCGGTACTGTTGATTAAGGGTAACCCATTTTTTTGAATGGAAAAATCTATCGTTGGAAGTAAAACACCGTATGGGATGTTCATTTGTTTCAATCCCGAACGAGATATGTAATACTATTTTTAAAAGAATTACAGGGTTTCCCTTCCGCCTACTTGTAATGGCATACTGGTTATTTTATTGGTTTAATATACTAGCGCCATATTGGCTACTTCCTCAAAAGGATTTTGAAAAAGGAAAAATACTTGGCTATTGCCGGCTATACGTGTATCTTGTTTATAGTTGACTCCAAATTGCATGATGGTATATGAATTCAATTTTCACTTACTGTATTTGTGTTAAAGACTTTCCTTTGAACTTTTAGGTGATTGTGTTGTTATTTACACAGTTAGGAATTTACTCAGGGGTATGTTTTAAGTTTCAGGATGTCCCTTCTTCCTTGGGCTTTCGTGCCTCTCGTGATTAGTTATGGTAATTAAACTGTGTTGATTCGATTCACTCCAA
>SNQJ01S0102797.1:38688-49721 GCA_010110895.2 Picea sitchensis
ACATTTCTTTGATTAATAGAAATCATGTATTATTGTATATCTATGTTTATGGTTGCATCTCTGATACATTTCTGTTATATTATTGAATATCTACAATATCTCTGTGCATTTCTTTATTATATCTCCGCTCTCATTTTGTGCTGAAAATAATCTGAATCAGCACCCCTTAGAATCATCGCGTGTGACTGTCGCAGTCTGCCCTCATGGCATCGTGGGTCCTCTCCAACTAGGTAATCGTTAACCTACAGTTCGAGCCACGGCGGGAGTGCTAGTAGGCTGTGGCAGGGATGTTGTCCACACCTCTCCCTCAACCTCTATGGTAGTCGTGTGTGACCCCTTTACTCCATATGTGAGTCTGGTCAGCAAGCTATCGTCAACCTGCATCATCAATAGTCATGTCAGACATGTCCACATCATATCATCAAATCAAATGCACTAAAATCACAGTAAAACAATCAAACCCCAATAGCACACTCCCTGACTCGATCCGGAGTCCAAGGGTTCCATCGATGCCTCTACATCCTCAAGGTCCAAAACCCTACACACTCAGTAAAATTGAGTCAATAGCACTTGTCTATGTCAATGCAGTAAAACATCATGTCATCTATCATAATGCATCATAGTCAAGGACAAAATTTTTAATATCATAATAGTTCGGATCACTTGCGAGCAAGTGTCCTCAAAGAATAAGTCTTCTCAGTGCGCCAGAGCGAAATGTTACATACACCCCCTCTTGGTCTAAACTTCGTCCTGAAGTTTCATAGTATAAATTCCTAAATAAGTGTATCATAGTATCATAAGTCTATCTATCAAACAAAAATGGAAATTGTTGGTGCATATCATATGTGTCCTCCTAGGTCGCCAAGTGCGGACTATAATTGTCCCACTGGACCTTGACCTGATCTACCGTTCGACGTCGCAACTGTCAAACATGATGATATAAGATGCGAACCAACTCAGTCGTGAGCACTCCCTCATTCGATACCTACAAGGAACTCATGTCAATCACATGTGTAAGATCACTAATATAATGTCTCAAAACAGATACATGAAAAACATCGTGCATATGCCTCAAGCAATTAGGCAAGGTTAGTCGATAGGCCACGAGCCCCTTTCTCTCCACAATCTTGAAAGGTCCCATGAACCTAGGAGAGAGTTTAGCTCCCTTCCCAAACTTTATCGAACTCTTATGTGGTTTAACCCGTAACAAGACTCGATCACCGACCTCATAGCTACGGTCGACTCAGTGCTCATCGGCATAACCCTTATGTCGATCCTGCGCTTCTTTAATCCTTTGTCTTATGGTTTTCATTTTCTCTTCCATTTCTTGGATCGCTTCTGGTCCCACCAAGACCCTATCCTCAAGCCGATCCCAACTCAAGGGTGTTCGACATGGTCACCCATAAAGAAACTCGAAAGGCACCATCTTAATGGTGCTCTGGTAACTATTGTTGTAAGCGAACTCCACTAGTGGCAAGAATTCCTCCCAACGCTTTTTTTGGTCCATCACGTACATGCGCAACATGTCCTCCAAGGTTTGGTTCATTCATTCGATCTGTCTGTTAGTCTCTGGGTGATATGCAATACTAAATTTAAGTTGGGTTCCCAAGGCCTCTTGGAAACTACACCAAAATCGTCTAGTAAACACCGATCTTCGAACGGATATAATCTTCTTAGGCATGTCATGCAGCCTCACAATCTAATTGATGGAAACTCTAGCTATGTCAGGTGCCTGATACGTCGTACGCACAGGAATAAAGTGAGCACTCTTCGTCATAGTGTCTACTACTATGAAAATCGATTCATGTCTCCTTGCCGTCAGTGGTAATCCAATAATAAAATCCATCGAAATGACCTCCCATTTCGTTTTCGGAATGGAATGTGGTTGTAGTAATCCTGCTGGGTGTCTATGTTCATCCTTTACCTGCTGAAACTCTAGAAACTTGGCCACATAGTTAACTATGTCGGCCTTCATTCCCCTCCAAAAGAATAAGGGTTTAAGATCTACCTTCATCTTCATGACTCCCGGGTGAGCCATGTAAACTGCTCTATGAGCCTTGCTCAAGATCAACATCCTCAACTCATCATTTAGCGGTACGTAAATCTGAATTTTGAACCTCAATAACCCATCGCTATCAAATGAAAATCTCTCATATCATGGCACCATCATTGTGTTTTGTCCGATAAAACCCTCAACCTCTTTGTACTAGTCGTCGTCACACTGTAAAGTTAGAATCTTTTCACATAGATTCGTCTCAAGAGGAAACACTGAAAATATGTGTGGCCTCTGACTCAAAGCATCCTCCACTCAGTTCACTATTCCCTTTATGTAAGTAATCTCAAAGTCGTACTCGCTAAGCAATTCCGACCAACGTCGTTGTCGCGCATTCAGGTCGCTTTGCGTAAAAATGTGTTGTAGTCCACAATGGTCAGTCTTTAATTCAAATTTCCGTCCAACCAGGTAGTGTCTCCAAACAGTCAAGGAATATACGATGGATAATAACTCCAAATCATGCATCACGTAGTTCTCCTCCTGCCTTCTTAGTTTCCTCGAAATGTAAGCAATTACTCATCTGTCTTGCATCAAGACTCCACCTAAACCTTCCTTGGGTACGTCAGTGCATACCAAGAAGTCTGTGTCCATGTCAGGGACCTTTAGTATCGTTGTTGTTGTTAACAACTCCTTAAGCCTCTTAAATGCTTCCGCGCATTTCTCGGTCCAAACAAACTTCTTGTTTTTCTTCTGCAATTTCGTGATCGGATTTGCTATCTTTGAAAATCCCTCAACAAACCATCGATAGTATCTTGCTAAACCCATAAAGCTATGTACTTTCATGACATTCATCGGTGTAAGCCATTCCATAATAGCCTCGACCTTGGCTGGATCCACGGAGATACCTTCATCGAAGATGACATGCCCTAAGTAGTGAATCCTCAATTGATAAAAAGAGTATTTGGACAATTTCCCATACAATTTGTGCTCTCGCAGACACTGTAGTACCAAGCGCAAGTGCTCTTCATGCTCCTCCATCGTACGAGAGTAAATCAAAATATTTTCAATGAACACTTGGACGAACTTGTCCAAGTACTCGCGGAACACCCTGTTCATCAAACTCATAAATACCCCTGGGGCGTTTTTCAGTCCAAACGGTAAAACAGTAAACTTGTAATGTCCAAACCTCATCTTAAAGGTGGTCTTAGGGACGTCATCCTCCTTGATCCGCAACTGGTGATACCCTGATCGCAAATCAATCTTGGAGAAGACCGTCACACCCTTCAATTGATCGAACAGATCATCAATTCTTAGCAAGGGATATTGATTCTTGATCGTGTCCTTGTTCAGTTGATGGTGGTCAATGAAAATCCTCCACGATCTATCCTTCTTTCGTATGAAAATAACCGATGCACCCCACACTGACACACTAGGACGTATCAGTCCCAGGTTCAGCAACTCCTTTAGTTTCATTTTCAACTCTTGTAACCCCAGGGTCGACATCCGATAAGGCGTTCTTGCTATCGGTTCAGTCCCCGGTTTTAGGTCTATGGTAAACTCCAACTCTCTCTCCAAAAGCATCCCAGGTAACTCCTCTGGAAATACGTCCACAAACTCTCTCACCACCAGAAGGTGTTCTAGACCTTCCGCTACTCCCTTCTCATTTAATGCAAGGATCGCATAAAGCTTACACCCCTTGATCATACTCTTCCGTAGTTGTAAGGAAGAAATGAACCTTTGGGAAGCTCCCTGGTTCCGGCCTATAATCACACGCCTCTGTCCCTCATCATCGACCAAGCTCAATCGTTTTGTCTTACAGTTGAGTATCGCCTCATGCAATTCCAACCAATCCATACCAATTATGACATCATAGGATCCTAATATCGTGACATACAAGTTGGCCCTCATGACAAACTCTCCCAGGATAATGGCATAGCCTGTAACCTTTCCTCCAACCTTCTATTTGGCTCCTGAGGCAATCTCCAAGAAGCTAAACTCATCTTGTTCGACTGCCTTTACCTTAATCCTTTTTAGCATTGCACCAGAAATGAAACTCTTGGTAGCACTGGGATCTATCAAAATACTAAGGGTCTGGTCAGTGACAGTACCTGTCGTCTCAAGCACAGTCGACTGGTGCTCTGCCTGGCGGTTATTCACCGATGCATGAATCTAATGGGCCTTGCCCATATTTCCCATAGTAGTGGGTCCTGCTGATCCAGACGCTCAGGTCCTCTCCATAGGACAATCACGCTGGTAGTGTGGCTCCCCACACGTCCAACACCTCTTCTTTGGCCCAGTGGTCCTGGTACCCGAAGTAGAAGATGACAGTCCACAGACATGGAACCCTGGTATGTTCTGTTGAATAGGACTAAATTGTTGTTGCTGCACGTGACGTTGTTGCTGATGTTGTGGTCCCCAATAAGGTGGTTGTTGTTGAGGCGTCGGTCGCCGGGGTGTAATGAAAGTGGGCCCACTCTGTAAACCATGATATCCCAATGTAAGTCTCACTGGTGTCTGGTGTTGCTGTGTTCCAGATGAACCCTTCCCTGCTAGTCTCGCTGGAGTCCTGGTCTAACCCCCACTGATAAGCTCCTCCTCTGCTATGAGGGCCTTCTGGATGGCAACGTGCAAGGTTTGAGGCATCAAAATCCTAACCTTTGCACGCAGGCTACTGTTAAGGCCGAATACGAACCTATTAACCTTAAGTTTCTCAGTGTTAAGGTGCGGAGCATACCAGAGTAGCTCCATAAAACGGGCCTCGTACTCGAGCACCATACGACCTCCCTGTCGTAAGGCGTTGAACTCATTAAGATGACGCTCGATGAATTCCTCTAAAAGGTACCTCTCTCGGAAACGTTCCTCGAACAGTTCCCATGACACGTCTTCGATGACCATGTTTAGTTGTTGTAGGAGCGTCTTCCACCATAGAAGAGTTCTCCCCTCCAGTTCAAATACCGCCATGTGGACCTTCATGTTGGATGTATATTCGCGAAGCACATTACCATGTTCTCTAACCATGCCTCAGCGGTTGTGTCGTCTGGGGCACCAAAGAACTCAGAAAATTTGACTTTCTCGAGTTCATGGTGAATGCTACTAGTAACGGCCGGTCTGCACGACAGAACCTCAGCGGGTTTCGGTGCCCTAGCCTCATCTCTGTCCAAATGTTTGATCAGTGCCTCGTACATGCACTGAAAGGATATCATCATTCTAATTACATCGCCAACTGCTATCTGCTCCTGCCCGAGAACCTGCTCGTTTCCCTGGGGGTTAGACCCCTCCGGTGTGGATGCTACTGGAGGCATTGCGTCGCCTCCCCTAGCACCCCGTCGTCTGTATCCACGACGTCCTCTAACCATGATTACCTGCATGCACACAATCAACTTGATTAGCAACAGTATAATCAAATCATGTCAACAAAATCCGTAGTGATCCCAAGTCGCGGGTTGAACCCACTCTGATACCATATGTAACGACCAACCTCTAAACAAGTGAAAAAAAATAAATTATATTGTGTGTGCGCGCGTGTACAAGGGTAATAAACACATTCGACTCTGCGTCGCCACCCGACGATGAACAAGACGCATACAACGAAAAACACAACATGACAACCTAAGACGCACATCAAGTATCTACATGCATTAAATGACAATCAATCGACTATAAATAAGACTGACTACTCACTTGTCCTACCCTGCAATGGTTAGGACCTCCAAGACACATAAGCAATGCTCAAGCCCAGGTTCCCATCAATTTGAACCATTTAAGGTCTCAGGGATGGTGATTGTTCTGAGGAACATGGAGGTGTATACATCCTGCCCGACACAAGCAGACCAAGCACATTACAAGTTTACAACCCAATACCACATTAATTAAAAAGGAACAACTGCACCCTTAACAGGAAACATAAGCAAACGACTTCACCACTATCCCGATTAACTGTCGAGTCAAGCTAGTCATAAATGCAGTCTATTTTAATCATCTAGCACGATCCCACTTAACACGTCTAAATGCAAATATCATTAAGGTATAATCCTTTAAACAATTCATTGGTGAAAAATTTACATTACAAGGGTCGTCAGAGTACCATCCAATTCAATTGCCTTAAAATATTATTATTATTATTATTTGTCGCAACCTGACACTTCGTTATGACGACAAGCCTCACGTGATAAGTGCAGTAATAGGATTTGCTTATTGGAAAATAATTTCTATTTTTAATAAACATATTATACTTAGGAGATATATTTATAATCTCTTTATATATTTTTTCAACAATAAATGTAAAAGAAAAATTCATAACTCTCCATGAGACAACACCAATAATTAGTTACTAAAAGGAAATTTAGCATTTAATAAATATTTTATATTTATCCTTATAATCTTGTTTTTACTAAAATAATATAAGATTAAGAACGTACTCCATTACACCAAACTTCTTTCCTACACGGTCCTTCATATCTTATGGTAATCTTAACTGCTTGCTTTTATTAATAGAATAAGAACATGCCCTAACTCACCAAACTTTTCATACAAGGTCCTTCATATCCTTGTATTAATTGCATGCCTAGATATATTGCTAAAATTATACAAAAACTTAACTGCAATAACCATATCCTTTGTATTAATATTTAGATGCTTACCTTCCTTGTTTTAATCTCTACATTCATTTCTAAGGTATAATTTCAATTCTCAGGACTATCTCTAGAGGTTTCATAGCATTTTCTTATTTATCTCTCTTCAAAAACCTATGTAATATGTAGGATACGCAATTTATTAAATATTTTTATAAAAGGGTTAAATATGAACATCTTCTCTCAAGGTATTATTACTAATAATATAAACGTAACTTATTCCATTTCTTATTTATATTACTTTCAAGTATTTATACTTACAACACTTATGTCGCTGGGATACTTTTATTTCTACCATAATCAGATATCCCAATGGAATTGTAAAAGTTTATTGATTCAATTCCGTTTACTTATTTTATATGTTATCTTAGTATGTCACGAGATAATAATTGTTTTTATTACTGTATCTACAATCATTTATGTAATTGTTTAATACATCATTTTAAAAGATAATGAAACTCTTCACCATACTACCCTCTTGGATCACTATTTTCCATTACATTTAATAATGTTATCTACCATAAAAGAGAATCAGTTCAATAAGGAATTACCAGCATCAATGCAATCGACACTCAATACTAGCCATGCAATACTAAATATAAGGCATTACCAAAATATAAGGGATCATTGATTTATCCATTAAGAAAGACTAAATTAAAGTGTTACCCAAATTAAGAATTGATTACTGCGTGCAAGCCATACCGAAATTTAAGCATTACCAACCTCACCGAAATAGAGAATTATTGCATTAAATTAGAATCAAAGCATTCCAAAATTTAAGCAAACAAATAAGAGCAATACAAAATGCTAAGAGCAACACAGAATCAAGCGGTACTAAATCAACGCAATACATAATACGATTTTGCAGTAACAATTTCACCAAACGGATTTGCCAGAATGAATTTGCTAGGACAAATCTTACAAAATGAAAATGCTAGAGTGGAATTTTTCAGAACCAGTCCTTCAAACGAAATTGCCAGAGAAGAATTTTCAAAACCAATCTTTCAAAATGGAAATGCCAGAGATGAATTATTTAGAACCAATCCTTCAAAAAAAAATTGCCAGAGATGAATTTTTCAGAACCAATATTTCAAAACGAATTTTCCAGAGACGAATTATTCAGAACCAATCCTTCAAAATGAAATTGTCAGAGATAAGTTTTTCAGAACCAATCTTTCAAAACGAATTTGCCAGAGATGAATTTTTCAGAACCAATCTTTCAAAATGAAACTTTCAATACAAGGATGAAATGCCAGAACAATTTCGCCATTACACCCATCAAGGAGCGAATTCAAATTTTTCTTTATCTATTTAAATAACAGAGGTAAGTAACAGCAGTAAACAAATTTATTATCATGAGGTTCTTCAATAGTTTATTAGTTGTAATTCATACCCAAGAAACCTATAGAATATAAAACTGTACATGATTTGTAGCAATAATAATGTATCGCATGAGAAATTTTAAATAAAAACCGCAGTTACAGTAGTTACAATTGTAATCACCGAGTGAATAAATAAAAATAGCCAAACAATCCATTTACCCCGATATACCGATCCCAACATAAGTCGTAATGCATTCTAATCTACTAACATACAAATCATACAGTTGCCTTATCGCCTGCCTCGAATGACTTCTGCGCCCTCCATGTCGCTCCCGCCCGCCGACCGTCGAGACTACACCGATACCTCCTAGCCAATGCTAGGGGTACTCTGCTTCCCCCTTAGCCCCTCGAGCTGCAAAGGGGCCACACACTATCTAGATGGTACGTCTAGCTCCCAGCTCGCCTCGCAAGGCCGAGCTACCACTCATCTCCGAGCTAGGAATTCCCAACTCCCCACAAGTAAATCAGTCAAGTCACTAATCCGGCAGCGTAACGTTACACTAACAGTCGATCCCCTTTCTTCCTCCTCCTTCCTCTCTTTTATAGAGGTTTTGAACTTCCAATCTTTCCCTAAATCTCATTTAATTTAAGTTTTAAATAAAAATCTTCTAAAATTCTCCTTCGTACAAGTGTCATTCATCCCCCACATTCCTCCAATAATTCTTTTCTTCAATTTATTAAATTGTCTAATTTCCCTCACCCACCTAGAGTTACTCCTCAATTTACTCCTAGGTGTCCCTAGATTCCCTTATAGGTGTTAAAGACTTTCCCTAAAATGAAGTTGCTAAATTAGTTCAATTTAGAAGGTTCTTAATTGCAGATTCTTTACTAAGTTGACCTCCTGCTTTTTACCATAAGTTTCCCTCTTTCCCCTTTTATGTTACCTCCAATCCCTAGTTTCCTATTTTTTATTATTTCCTTCTTTCTCCTTTTATTAGAGCCAAAAATGACAATTGTGCAAGTTAACCTCCTTTCCCTTTTTATTATTAATTTAATATCTTTTTACACTTTCACAGTTAAATAATTAATTTCTTCTATACCTTTCATATCACAGATTTTATTTAAGTTCTTACTCTCTTTATTTTACCCAAAATTTATGAATTCCACAATTATTACTTAAGTGGTTTTGATTTTAAACTTTATCATTATTATTTTTTTTTGGAGAGAGATTTTCTTAAGGGTAGACAAAATTTTACTACTAGCAAAGTTTTAGACTTAGGACTTAGATTCTAAACTAGGTGACATTTTAATTAGGGAAGTTGTTTTAAGATTTCTTAATGAGATATTTGTCATAGGGACATCTAGGTTCATTCCTTTAACATCATCAATGCAACGTGCCCCTCAGGAGGCACTACGTGCTCCAAGGGTGCCACTTGCCTCTTTTGTTTCTTTTGCGCGACTCTCCCTTCAGGACGCACCACGTGGTCCAAGGGTTCCACTCGCCTCTTTGTTTCTTTTGCGTGACGTGCCCTTCAGGATGCACCACGTGCTCCAAGGGTGCCACTCGCCTCTTGACTGATTGGTAGACATCAATAACCCTTGGGGTCAACACTTCACCAGGTGAACTTGTGGGAGACTAAGGGCTTCTAAGGAATAAGGCCCCCGCCTTATTGTGTGCCCCTTAGAATCATCGCGAGTGGTTGTCGCAGTCTTCCCTCAAGGCATCGTGGGTCCTCTCAAACTAGGTAATATTTAACCTATAGTTCGAGCCACGGCGGGAGTGCTAGTAGGTTGTGGCAGGGATGTTGTCCACACCTCTCCCTCAACCTCTCTGGTAGTCATGTGTGACCCCTTTACTCCATATGTGAGTCTGGTCGGCAAGCTATCATCATCCTACATCATCAACAGTCATGTCAGTCATGTCCACATCATATCATCTAATCAAATGTACTAAAATCATAGTAAAACAATCAAACCCCAATAACACACTCCCTGACTTGATCCGGAGTCCAAGGGTTTCGTCGATGCCTCTACATCCTCAAGGTCCAAAACCCTACACACTCAGTAAAATCAATTCAATAGCACATGTCTATGTCAATGCAATAAAACATCATGTTATCTATCATAACGCATCATAATCAAGGACAAAAATTTTAATATCATAATAGTCCAGATCACTTGCGAGCAAGTGTCCTCAAAGAATAAGTTTTCTCAGTGTGCCAGAGTGGGATGTTACAACGCTTGCATTGAACTTAGGTTGATGCATGTCACCTCCTATGCTTGCATAAAATACCCCATTGATGTATGCCACATCTCATTCTTGCACTAAATCTAGTCTATCATGTGTTGTTTTTGTGCTTTTGATGACTCTATATTACTAGTTTTTGATGCCTATTATGCTCACACTCTTCAGATTATCTTATGTCACATGGGACTCATGCTATATCCTTGACTAGTGTATGGCGCCTTAATGACTACATAAATCCTAGAACAATGAATGTCATTTGTTACACTCACCTTAACTCCAATTTTTCATATGTTACATTTATTCTTGTGATAAACCTATATTAGAGTGTGTTTCCTCTCTCGCTCATGTTCACTCTTAGTCGGTTTATGTCAACTCACGCCTTTTTCCAATGTCATGCTAGTGTCATCAACTTCTTTCTCTTTCCTTTGTTAGAACTACCCTAACACCACAACCTCCCATATTTACCTTTTCATTTATCCTCCATCCTTTCCATAAGAGATCATGTTGCTAATCCTACCTCACTTGTGGTAATATGCCAACCTCTATGATGTAGGTACGTAGCTAAACATGTTCTTGCATTGCTCATTTCTCATTCTTGGAAATGAAAGTATATATTAGTCTACCCCCTGTATATTGAACATATTCATGATGTACCCAAAATTTTGTACCTCATTATTATTGTCCTTTTTGTATTCTCCAACAATTGTGCAAGTGACATCTGCAAGTCTCTTCCTATTATATTAGTAATATTCCTCTTATTATTATCAAGGAAGGAGTTGATAACTATCCCTTATATACATTATGCCTAAATTATCGAGGCATCAAATAACATTATGTTT